>JAHLSL010000076.1:2769522-2781918 GCA_025920805.1 Petroica traversi | reverse complement strand
CCTTTCCTTTCCTTTCCTTTCCTTTCCTTTCCTTTCCTTTCCTTTCCTTTCCTTTCCTTTCCTTTCCTTTCCTTTCCTTTCCTTTCCTTTCCTTTCCTTTCCTTTCCTCTCCTTTCCTCTCCTTTCCTCTCCTTTCCTTCTCTTTTTTCATTTCTCCTTTTCTTCTGAGGTCTTTCCCAGACCTTCCAGCAGTGTTCATGGGGGGTGACTCTGTCATTGAGCATCCCTGGAACCCCAGGTGGGCAGCTGACGCAGCCGAGGTCTCTGTGAGCCCCACCACACCCCACGTGTTCCTGAGCTGACTCCCAGCCAAACCTCAGCGTCACAGCCACCTCTGCCACCTCCTCGCTGAGGTGACCCTCTGGCTATCAAGCCCTGGAGGAAAGGTTACACCACAGGTTTTCCCTGCCCTGAAGAGAACAAAAAGCCCCATTGGTGACAGCAACATAAACAGGTAAAAACGTGCCAGGTTATTTTGCTTTCCACAGTGCAAAGCTGCCCCTTTCCCTACACTGCTTTATCTCATTTTTCGTGGTTGCAAACGATCTTTTCTTTCACAAGCCCCAAAACTTTCTCTAGTTGCAAACTATTGCACCTGAGGGAGTGTGGTAGTGAGCTGCCTTCACCTTTATCTGCTGCTGTTGGACAGATGAATACATACTACAGCAGACCACTTGCACATTATTATCTTTCTCCTATATTTGCCCATCAGTGTAAGTGGCATCTGGAGATGGGAAAGCAGAGCTTCAGGTGCTCCACCTTTCTTTCACCAGGGCAACAAGGAGATTGATTTTTCTTCTGCTATGCCAGCAAAGCCATGGGCTTGTTTTTGATTCATACTCTGTATGACAAAGATAAGAGTTGGTGGGGGGAGAGGGAAGTTTGGAGGGACCAGTTCTGCCCTTTGCAGTTATTGAAGGGATGCCTGCCAAGGGCCAGCCTCTTATTTCACTGCAGTTGTCTGTGTTGTCGAGGCTTTCCTCAATATGTCAAAAACCTGAAGGACCAAATAGCCCCAGCAATGGCTGGAACAGGAGTTATTCCTGATCTAAAGCATACCCTGCTGAAAGCCACTCTTTCCATGATATTTGTGAGGCTAAGCAAAATGAATGACCAACAGAAGATGATTTTTTTTTCCTTTGTGCTCTCTTAGGTTAAAGTTTTGAGAGGATAAGTATTACCACTTGGACTGAATCCTGCTTTTGAGCTGATGGATGCATTGTAGGCTCTGCTCCCTTTGCACCATCAGCTTCCCTCAAAAGAGGAGGAGATGTGGGAGTCAGAAAACCAACCACCAGCAGCCCTGTATTGTGTGAGATATGTAATTCACAAAAGCAGGAGACATCTGTACCATCACCTTCCCTTGATGGCTCCCCAAGCCTTGCTCTTCCAATAGAGCTCAGTTCAGAGAGGTCATCAGGAACACTGACATGAATATCCTGTGAAGGTCATGAGCTGTTCTGAAGAAAGTCCCTTCCAGCACTGCATTTTACAGTGGTCCAACTGGCTGGCAGGTGCAGTTTGTTTTACCTTGTTGCTTGGTTGCTTTGATCTTTAAAAAGTCTAGTAAATACCTAAGAGGAAGAAAGTGGTTGTCCTGTTCTGCATAGTTAAAAATAATAAAAAAATCCACCCAAAAATGCACAATGGAGGGAATATCCATCTCTGTGTGTCAGTGATGCTAAACTGGAGTTTCAGAGGGTTCAGGCCTGGACAGGTTTTCCTGGTTAACTGAAAGGAACATGGTGATATCTGAAATGCTACTCGCTCCATCTGCTCGTGGCTTTGTTAAGCACTGAGATCTACAGAAGAGCATAGGCAACATCTCTCTTTACACCTGAACCTATGAAGAGAGGATTAGCTAGTTTAATGGCTCTCTCTTTTTATTGAAATCCCTCTTTGTTGGGTATCCTGGGGTTTACAGTTACTAATACCTTTCCATAAGAAATCTCTCAATCAACAGAGACAACTGTGTTTACAGGGCAACATTTTTCAGCTGCTTGTCAGCACGTCAAGCAGTACAAAAACACACAATCTCCTCCTGGATCCCACAGCAAATAATTCATTTTTTAAAACATCATCTACTGTCAGTAATGGTGTTGGAGATGGGTTAAGACAGCCATGCTTCTGCTTCATACCTATGGAGAGAGGAGAGGTTAGAGATCTACCTGAGAAGTGCCACCATTTAGGAGCACTGTTTTGCTGTTTGGGTTTTCCCTTGCAGCTAACTGTAGATACATTTGAAGAGAAAAACAACAACAACAACAAAACCAACCAGTGGGCTATTAACAAGTCGGTTTAACGTTGACAATGGCCCTTTGCAGTGGGAGTGTAATCTGCTTAATGTTCCAGAGCAGAACAGCCCGTCAGTTCACATCCCTTTCATTGGCAGCCGTGGCAACGCTTCCCCCAGAAGTTAAAGCCATGTGTCTCATTTCTGAGAGAGGCTTATTCATAAAAAGAGAGGAAAAATTGATTGTCCAATGCACAGAAGGAAAAAACACACAAGGGGATATATTACGAGAATTAAGATGGGCAGACAGATTTCTACAGCTCGTGTATGTAAAAATCTGTGCCTGGCAGACTTGAGCTGTGTCATTTTAGATGCATTTCTCCAATCCACGAAAATATTTCTGTCCATTGGAAAAGAAGGAAATTTCATTTTTCATCAAAGCTCTACAGTGATCTCGTTATTAAAAACAGAGGGGAAAGATATATCAGGAAGGCAAAACAGTTGCAGCCACATAGTTGTTTTCAATAATCCAGTGAGTCACTATATAGAAGAGCCTTTCATTTCTCCCTGTGGTTCAGACTAAATTGTTTATTAAGATTTTGGTGTATTATTAAAAAAAAAAAAAAGGAAATTGTACCTCTTTATTTTTAAGACTGTTGCAATAAAAATTCAGATTATTCAAATTTATCAAGTGCATTTTGTAAGGCAGTAACCACAGCAATTTTTTCCTCATACCACAAGATATTCCCTGGCTTTTCCATCTCATTCATAGTCATACATAAGGAGGCTGTTTACAAGGCATTGCTACGGGGAGAAAAAAACCATTATAGAAATGAAAACTTGATCCAACCAATGGCTGGAATTGTAATGAAAGACCTAAGTGGAAGGTAAACAGCAGCTTAATGTAATACTTTAAGGACAATTCTTGAAAAGTGATGTATAACAGCTGCAAAGGGGATCTGTACTTAAGATCTTCACCCATGCAAAGGTGTGGAATAGAAGCTAATTGCATATGTAGCTATAATGCACAGTGAGCAGCCAGAGCAGACAAGAACAAATATTTAAGACATTTCACTTTTTTAAAATCACAAGGTCCTGAACTTGTATTTTGTTTTTGTTTCCTTTTCCCTAGGAAATTGGACAGGAGGCTGGCTGAAAGTGTACCAGAGCTCTACAGGGATTTCTTGTGCCTTTTCAAGGAAGGATTTGATGTGTTCTAGAATGTGTAAATATTGTTTGGGGCTTGTTTTATTTTGTTTTGTTTTTTATCTCAAATGCTTGCCAAGAAAATTGAACTCTACAAACATAATTAGCCAGGGGCTGAACATTTAATCTTGAATTCTGAGTCTTCATTAAGTCTTGATTTAAACCTTGGGAGAGAAGCTTGCAACTATTCCTGTTTATAAGGATGGATGGAATTTGTGGCAGGTTTTTATGGCAGAAGAGGGAAACCACTCAAATGGCGAAGGCTTGGAAAACTGTGCTGAAGCCCAAAAGTGGTCAAGTGGTTTCAATAATGGGACAAAACCTGGATTCAAGTCACTTCTTGTGTGGACAAAACAGGCCACGTTGGATAGGGCTTTGGGCAACCTGATCTGGTGGAAGTTGTCACTGTCCATGGGGTTGGGATCAGATGGGCTTTCAGGTGCCTTCCAACCCAAACCATTCTAAGGCTAGGAATTTAAGAAGGTGGTGTGGGAGAACTGGAAGGCTTGTGGGTTGAAAAAACAAGAGCTTTCCCTTTGTATGAAAGTTACTCCAAATCAGGATGGGGTGTTTTGGATAGTTTGTTTTTTTCCATGGGAGATCTTTCAATGGCATTGTTATTTTTACCTGGAAAAGGGACAGTTTCTGAATTTGGATCAGTTTTAGTCTATCAAGATAAAATAAACTGCTAGTACTTTTTATTTTTGTCTCAGTTTACTGAGGAAAAATTTCCACAGTGGGCATGATAGGGAAAAAAAAATCTGGAGGGAGAAAAATTAAATAAAACAAACCCTTTTATTTCCTTCTGCAAGCACTTTTATGAGCTGGGAAGTTGTAGAGAAATGTAAAGGTGCTGTGATTTCTCCTACACTTTTCTTTGCCCTTTTTCAGTGATAAGAGTTATCAAGTGACACCCTTGTGAGAAACCTGCTAGACTCTCTGCTCAATGAAAAAAGTCTAAAAAGCAACAGAATTAATTCCTGTGACTGCTCATGCCAAACCTGCTCTCTTGTTCAGTGTAGTCAGGGGGATGAGACCTTTGTTATAATTTGTAGTAGCCCTCTTTTTTTCCCTGATTGCCCAATATCCAGAAAAGCAGTAACAGAAGTTAAAAATAAATCTGAAAATCTATTTTAAACCTACTTAACAAGATTTATATAGTACCTAGTACTTGCTGAAAGTTTCTTTTTCTAGTGCATGCTTTTAAAAACAATAAAAATAAAGTAGTGCAAGAAGAGAGCATTCACCTCACAAATGGCTGGATTCCAGGAAAGAAGGAAAAAAAAGGGCAAAAAAAAGGAAAAATTGGGCGGAGATTTGCATGGCTGCCTGCAGACAAGGCGACCCACTGGCCTGCTGCCTGCTCCTGCCCTGCCAGCGGAAGCTTTGCCCTTGCCTTGGCAGCAGCACCCAAAATCCTGCTCGGCTTTGTGCCGTGGCTCCTGGTGGGCTCCGGCCCCAGGGAAGGCAGGAGGGGGTGTCCTGCATGGAAAAGCACCCCATGTGAGCCACCTGCCAAGCAGTGCCCAGACATCCAGATACCACCTCAGCCCCACGGCTTCTGCTTTTGCCACTTGGATGAGTTCAATCCCTAAGCTTATAACAAGTTGGGTTCCAAATCCTCTTTGGTGCAGTTTGTTGAGCTATTGACTGCTTCTGCTCACCTTGGCAGCTTCACGACTCCTGCAGCTACATGGAAAATTCAGAATTAACAGAACTATTTAACATGGGAACAACGACCTGGAACGATCTGACTGGTGCAGTTCCTACAAATCAACCCAGTATGAGCTTCTAAGCAAATGGGTTGGTCCCCTGGGAGCAACCAAACATCTCGTCCTGGGCATGCTAACAGCAAAGCTTGAAATAACGGTGACTTTTGGGAACCAGTTTTGATAACCAGACTCTATTTGTAAGGTATTCAGAGCTAATAAAGCTACTGTGGTCTTGGGAGTGCCCTTTTCCTTGAGCACAATGGGAAACTCTTCTTGTCAGGATTGCTATAGAAACAATGAATTATCAGGCAAACGGGACCATCCGGCAAATTGTGTCAGACAGGGGGATGTGTGCTGATAAGACAGCGGCATTAATTTGCTGTATTTTGTTATAAGTAGAGTCTGCATTGCCTATAGAAATGTAAAGAGGCAGGTGAGCTGGAGTGTCTATTATTTATAGACACAGTTTGTGCTGTATAAATGAATTTTTCATAGGAAGACTTTTTACAAAAAATAAAAAGGTTTCAGAAACGGCTTCGTAAATAATTATGATGGGAGCCTCAAATGTGCTTTGAAGAATGGGTGGACGTCCTTTAGTCTGCCTTAAAATTTTTCAGATGCAACCTTGAACGTATTGTAAAGAGTGGGGTGCTTTGGCCATGTGGGAGATACCCCAGCCCCATTATTGTCAGCCTTTAGCACAATAATGCTGAACCATGGCTTGTCATCTCACAAAACTGAGTCACCCATAAGCAAATGCAAATATTATGTTGTTGTGCTTGCATTGCATGGCCTGAGAAGTCAGCACCAGCCTGAAATATGATGCAACAATGACAAGAAGAAAGAAGCAGGAACCCTGGTATCCACTGATATCCTATATTTCCTTTACTGCATTTTGCTCAATACGACCTGGGAGGATGTTCCTCTATTTTAAAAAGAAGGAAGACATGAAAGACGGCTGGAAATCACTAAGCTGAGAGGAGTTTGGTTTCAGATGTGAGACACACCACCAGGATCACAGAGAAGGTAGGGAGAGGTGGGAAATAAGGATGAGTGAGAGAGACTAGGCAAGAGAATGTTTTATTTGGATGTCATATATGAGTTGGGATGAAAACAAAAACGCCCATGTTTTCAGATGTGGATGACAGGAAAAATACTGTATCTTCTGCTGGAGTGAATGAGGGTGGTGAAGCACTGGCACAGGTTTCCCAGAGAGGTGGTGGATGCCCCAGCCCTGGAAACATTCAGGGTCAGGTTGGATGGAGTCCTGAGCAACCCAATCTAGTTAAAAGTGTCCCTCTCATTGCAGGGGGTTTGAAAGGACTTTTAAATTCAACCTAAACAATTCTATGATTCTGTGAAATGTAAGTGAGGCCCTTGGAAAAGCAGGTTGCCAAGGAGTTTGTTATACAGGAGGACCAAAAAAAAAAAAAGAAAGAATTTGATACCCTAATTCAGAGTGGACCACATAAGCCTGTTTTATAGAATCTCACAATAACTAAGAGTGTACTTAAATCTTTTTGCTATGGATGTGATATAATAAACACCACTAAAACTCAAGTACAGTCTAAAATGTTTTCTTGAGATCAGCCTTTAGTTCTAGAAAATACAATTACAAAGCCTGTGTTGCATTGGCTGCTGCTGAAATTTTGTCTTTATAAGATATTTTTTCTATTATCTAATTGGCTGGCTTCTTTCAGGTTCCCAGAGAACTCTTTTTTTGTGCTTCAGGGGAATTTTTGTTACTCCTCAAACAAAAATTCTGAAAAAAAAACTACACACACACACACACACAAAAAGAAGACAAACTAGAGCATTGCACCAACCCACAATGGGCCCAGTGTTGATGCTGGATTAACTGTGCCCGGTGAATGGCTGAGCTCACATCTCTCTGCCTGCCTGGAGCTCCACTCTGCTCTGCCTCTGGGGTTATGATATCATCTCTGAAGTCCTGCAAACACAGCTGAGCTCCACACTGCTCCCATTGTAGGTCCCACTTCTCAAAATGTGGAGCTAGGGATCTTGGCCAAGCAGCAGAGTGTCTCTGCAGGGGATGGAGGAGGTGGGGATACCTCTCTGCCACTCTTTCTCCCCACAGATGTCCACCACAGGTATGTGCAAAGGCCATGTACTTCCAAAGAGCAGTTCACTTGGCTGCGTTCTTATGGAGCCTGTATTTATTGCTCTTTTCCAGGTGTGAAGTGAATAGCCTGCGATTATAAGGAAACCCCCATAATTGTCTTGACATCAGTTTGAGGTGGGCTAGTTGGTATTTCCAAGGGTCTCAGCTGTCTACAGGTGAGAAGTTACCTTCTTCTTGCACAGCTTTCTTCTTGCATGGGCAGCTCATCACGTGTGAGTGAGGCTGTGCTGCCAGACAAGAGGATACCCAAGTGAATATTTCTCTCACACCAAATGTCTATATTTGTTTCAGGGCTGCAACTCTTTGCTGGCCCCCTCTGTGCAGACATGCCTGCTTCCAGCTTCGTGCACTCTGGCACGTGTTGCCTAATGGACCAGGGCTTCTCGTTCAGCACGGCTGACAAGGAGCATCTCTGTCACCACAGCTGACACCCGCTTGCTTTGTCAAATGACATAAGATGCTGCAGTGCAAGGCACAAGTTTTCCCATGCTTCCAGCTAAACAATTTACTACTGTGCTGCATATATCCTTCCCTGGTCCAGCGAGCGGGACGGACCCGGAGCTGGTTATATGTGTCCCAGCTCTGTCCCCCCTGATATTGCAAGGAGCAGGGGAAACCAAGTGATGTGCAAACCTAATGCCCTACATGTAGGGCATTCAAACCTGTGCAGCCTGACAGCTCTCAAACTGCCTGCTGAGGTTTAGGCCCATGTGGCATTTTCTGCTCTGCTACATCGCAGCTTCTCCAACCCTCCTGCTTCTGTGACATCCTGGGCCTAAGCAAAGCCAGGAGTTTGGAATGTGTGTTTCTGGCTGCAAAGTGCAGTGTTTTCTGCATATCAAATGCTCATCAGCGACTGGGAACACAACCAAGGAGGCTGGGGAGAAGAGGAGGAAACCACACTTGATCCCACAGAAACCACAAACCTAATTTCACAGCAAAGGCAATTAGCCAGGCACTCATTTGGTTAGGGTGGCTGGGCTACTTTGTAAAGCATGACCTTTTAATGAGCCGGGGAGGTGGATCTGAGTTTCTGCTAGTCTACACTGGCAAAGGAAAACCACTGGCAGTTAATTATCATCAGGAGAGGGGAGCAGGGGTAAAGTGACTCTCAAAACCATCTCTGTGCACTTCCAAGTCCCCTTTGGACAAGATCATGTCCCCCATGCCATTGCACTCAGCCTCCCTCCCAAAGCCACCAGGATGCTGCAGCATCCTTGGCTGGGCAGTGCTGACTCAGGCACACGGTCCCATGCCCGTTCCCTGGCACTGCTGTCCCCTAGATATTTCACAACTAGATATAAAAATCCCTGAGTTAGACGCTTGTGGCTGCGCTCCCTGCAAGGGGAAGCACTAAAACGCTGATTTATGCTCTGAACCACAAAAGCCTTTTATTGCTGCTTTTTTTTTTTTTAATGTAACTGTCTTGCCCTTAAATGTCTAATCCCTTTCTAACGGTCTTGTGGAAGTGGCAGGGCTCTCCACAGGTTAAAGGCGCTGTTTTTCAAGGGAATCGAGTTGTCCAGCAGGTCCCCAAAGCCCCTCTTGCCCTGGCACAGCCAGTCCTCCTGTCAGCAAGGGAGGAGGGCAGCAGTAAGCCGTGTGCTGCTGGCATGGTCCACCACATTCTCCCAGCCCTCAGCTTCCTGGGGTAGTTGGAGGGTTATTCCATCACTTGGAGTATTCCCTGACAGTCTTGGGCACTGCTCCTCCTTCAGGGGATTATAAAAACCCCAAGCTGATCTATTGGAAACAGGGATTTAGGAGTTTGACTCCAGGCATATACATTTAAAGACATTGCCCAATTATTTCTTCATTTTTATTAATTACGATTAGTCATTTATGGCCCCTTTTAAATTCAACTTCCCAAGAAAAATATTGCTTTAGAAAAAAAAAAAAAAAGAGAAGTCATTTCATGAACAATTAGCAAAAGCTACAGCTGCACCATAAAAGAGAAATACTGGGGGGGGAGGAGTATTTCAAATTGATCGGGGCATGCAAGTTGTCAGATGGATGGAAAGCCGCTGAGTTCTTAAGGAAAAGGTGATGCTGAAGAGGGGCAAAAGTACACAGTGTGGCATTGCTGAGTTCATTGTCAGGCCTGCTGTTAATTACTGCCTTTATTAATGATTTGGAAGCAATGAGAAGTGTTAATTGCATCCGAAAATGATGCTACATTGGGAAAAGCTGAAAGCAGAGGTGAGAGCATAAGAAAGAGCAGCAAGAGAGGCAGGGAGGGCTGAGGGGTATAAGAGGGATTTGATTTCATGCAGGATCTGGGGTATTTTCTACAGTTTCCCCAGTAAAAGAGCACCAATAATGTTTGGGGACATGGAGGGGGCCCACAGAGATCAGACAGAAGGGTTTGGTTTGAAGTAAGAACCGTGGAGACCCTTCCTGACAGCCTCAAGGGAGGACCAGAGCCTTGTTTGTGCTGAAAGGCAGGCAGAGTCCCTGCACAACAAAACTGACTGGTGTGGAGGGGCAGCTGACTTCAGAAGGCTCTAGAGTATAAAGCAGAGTGTGTTTAAAGAAAACTGTAAAAAGGTAATGCATTTCTCTGCCTGCAGTGCAGCCCAGCTGAAGGAAGGGGGAAAACAAAACCCAGTTTAATGTAGAAATTGCATTCAGTGATCATCTCAAGAAGCCACAGGACAAAATGAAGGGAGCGAGCTGCTGCAAGCTGCTTAGGAGGAAACCCTCTGCCCACAGGATGCCAGTGTTGCCCAACATTAAATCACGTGGAGAAAACTCCCCTGCAAGAGAATAATTGGTGCTTAAAGACACCCATCACTTCAGCTACCCAACAACCACCACATTCAAAAGCACACTTGCAACTTACTTGGCGGCACAGTTAAATCTATTTGCAACTCATCATTCTGGAGGTAGGCAAAGGTGACAAAGCCAAGGACAAAGCACTGCATAAAATTTTACTTTTACTGAGCGGGCCCTAAAGAAGCCCAAGCAGAATTTTATTGCGTGGCTCCTCGGGCTGACAGTCTCCATTAACCATCGGTTAATACTGCAGCGTCAGAGCAAACCCAGAGTCGCGGCCCTGCGCTGTTAGAAAGTGTCCTTCATCCCAGCAAGAGACCTCGGGGTGAGAATATTTTGCATGAAGAGCCACTGGTGTAAGGGCTGAGGCTCTCAGCTCTCCATTGCAGTCGGAGTGTCGTGTGCCATCCCTCCACGCCGCAAATAAATCCACAATTTCTCAGCTGGGTGCCTTTCGAAGCCACACGCTAATATGCTTATATGGGAAGGGAGACCAGACAAGGTTCAAATAAAGAGCTCACGTAATAAATAAACATGAGGTCAGTACGGGAACAGCAATAATTGCTTTGTATGACAAGATTTGCATAGCAAACATTTGCGATTAATGTACAGCCAGCGTCAGGTAAGGAGCCTTCACTATCGTTGCTCCATCTGCACTTCCAATCTAGAAGGTACAGCAGCTCCAGCCATAGCAATTAGTCACTGTTTACTGAGAGGCAGATCGAGCAAAATTTTTCTAGTTCAATATTTGAGCGAGTTCCGCCTCACAGCCTCCCGTTGGATCCATTTCTGCGCCAGGCGGGGATCATGCCTCTTTCCTGGGGGTGGCAAGGAGGGATGATCAGCACTGCTGCTAAGCTGCTCAGCAGGGGCACGGGCTGGCTCCCAGCCTCTCCTGCTGGCCTCACCCAGGGCTTGTTCTCAGGGAAAACTCTAAGGAAGAGGCTGAAGACTCTGCATGTCAGGGCTCTGCTTCCCAGCTGCCTTTTCTTTCACCTGCCTCTGCCTGCAGGTGAACTGTAAAGGCAATGAAACCTCCTTCTTCACAGCCTCCTTTCTGCAAAGCCTGGCTAATTCATTCCAGCTAAACTTTCAGCTCTTTGCTGCAAGAGCCATAATCTGACTTGAAATTCTATGTTGATTTGGGGACTTTTTTGTCTCTTTAAAGGCATGCAAGCCTCTGGCTTGCCAGGAAAGGAGGCAGTTTGGCTGGAGGGACTAGGGTTATTCCTCTGAGGTTAATTCCTATGGGAAAACCATTCCATTGGAACTTGTTGGAGGGAAGGCACTTGCTGCTGCCCTCTTCCTCTTAATCTGCTTGGGGGTGCCAGGGAAAGCTATTAGGACCATCGGGAAGCTGCTCCAAGAAGTATCGCACAGCTGGAAAGGCCTAAGCAGAGTTCCTTCATGCTCATGAGATCCAGAAGGGCTTGATCAAGGTGAGCAGGCTTCAAAACTTAGGGCACACATTTTGGGGACACCAAGTGAAGAACTGAAGCTGTTCTTCTAATGTGTACTTGCAGAGTTCAGTTATGACTGAGGATGCCAATCAACTCATCAAGAATGATAAATGGCAGCTGCCATCTCTCACCTGTGATGAGATGTCTTGATTTTCAGTTGCTGTCTTGCTGAGACAAGTCTTGATGAGATGCTGGTGAGCTGGACCTGTTAGGGAGGATGTCTGCGTCAGCATTTCACCCTTGTCCTGAGGTGGGTGGTAGTGAAGGGGATGCTGGGATGATGCTTGCAGGACCCTGGCACAGGAGCTATCCCCACCTGACAGCATCCAGGAGGTGCCACCAGGCTGGCAGGGGACATCAAGATGGGGGGGCATCGGTGGGAGATGCCACTACACCTCAATGCCCCACAGAGTTGCAGGTAGGATGGAAAATGTGGCTCTCATCAGCCACATCAGTGCCAAGTCCACCCACCACCACACAGAAGAGAGAACTCCAAGATGCTTCCAAACTGCCCTGTTGCCCTTAAAATCCTCCTTTCCAGCCCTTCCAAAGCTTCCCAAGTGCCTCGGCTGAGCGCAGGGAAGCCCAGTACTCACCGTGGTGCTCAGGGTGCAGGTGGGGTGCTCCTGTCTCTGCATGTGGGGCTGTGAGCTTCCAGGGCAGCAGGTGATTTGGGGCAGCACTCAGGGAAGAGGGCGATACGCTGTGTCCTCGTTGGGATCAGGTGTACGGGGGAGCCCCACAGCGGAGAGGAGCCTGGGCGCGCTCCAGGCTGCCCGCGATGCTCTTCACACCTCAGACGCGGCCGCCGCCGGGGCGGGACGGGCTCAGCCCGCTGCTCTCTCGGGGGGCTGTGTCGGGAGGTGT
>JAHLSL010000076.1:2726805-2769122 GCA_025920805.1 Petroica traversi | reverse complement strand
TTTTTTTTTTTTTTTCCCTCCCCTCCCCGGTGATGCAAAATTTATTCTGTTTGGGCGGTATTGGTGCAACAGCTCCTCGTTCTCACAATTTAGTTTATATTTTCGGGCTTTATGTAACAGAGAGAAGGAAGGATACGTTTGGTGAGAAGCGAAAGGAGCGCGTCCTGGCTTTGCCTGCCTGATTGGGCTTTGGAGGCGGTTTTTGATCTTGGGGCACAGTTTACTTTTTCGCTGTGTGATTGTTTCCTAACCCTCGAAATCGAGAGGGGTGAAATGTTGGGCTGCTGCTTTCTTTTACGTGTTTTGTTCCTGCGGCTTGAATCGGTAAATCCCCGCTGAAGAAGAATGGCACTCCTCGTTTCACAGGCGCTTGCTTCATTGTACCTTTTTGCCTGCCTCTCTGTTTACACTAAGCCTGACTGTTCGCCTCACTTGATACTTTTCTGTCTCACACTTTTCCCGTAGCCTGCCCCGGTTTTGGGCAGCAGCTGTCCCCACTGGGATGCTCCCGTACTCTCCAGCAATCCTTCCCACCGCTCGAACCGGGCTGTTGGCGTGGACGATCACAAAGACTGTCCATTGCTGGATATATACACCAGTGAAAATAAAAAGCTTCGGTCCAGGGTTGCTCAACTGCCTTCCTGTCATCTCTGGGGAAGCCTGCCGGATTTGTGCTGCTGAAAATCAGTTTATTAAAAAAAGAAGGGTTGGAGTGACATTTCCTATTTGGAGGGGTTTAGGCACTGCTGTGGGCACTGGCGGCTGGTAATGATTGAGTGTTGCTACTTGGTGCTTGCTGGAATAGCAAGGCAGGCTGGACAGGGAGCCATGATTTGCAAGTATTTAGGACCCCCCCAGAATTTGGGCTCTCTTGGCTTTTGGGGGCATTAGGATGGGGCTCTGGCTGCTGCCCTCATTTTCAGTGCATCGAGAGAGATGGTGATGCCGTTGCTCATGCAGGCAAGCTGTTGGCCAAACTTTTGATTTCATTATCCCGTGTGTGTTGGTTAAGATGTAAATATGTACACACGCTGGGGTTTTCTGATTTCTTCTGTCTCCGTGCTTGGGCATATAATGTTTGCAGTGCACAGCTCAGTCGGGGTCACATGAGCCAAACAGCTTGGGCTGTTACCTGGAAGCTGGCAAGTCTTTGTTCTGCTTGAAAATAGCTGATAAATTAACTCCATTTTCTGATATGAGGGGTTGGTGAGTTGTTAAATAATTACAGCCAAATTAACTTAGTCCTGTTTGAAGTATTCAGCTGTTCTGAGAATAATTGTACTTCAAATATTTTTGCAGTTTATTTTTTTCTTTTTTTCTTTCCCTCTTTTTTCTGCCCTTTTTTTTTTTTTTGTTTTGTTTCCCAGTGAGAAGCGTGTTCAGGCTGATGTATGGGCAGGCTTTAATTTCATGCCTTTACTCTTCTCTGGGCCATGTTGGATGGGACATGCCACACGCCTTCAGAGAGATGCAGCTCCTCTCCTCTGCAACAGCCCTCCTTGGCACCTCTCCCGTTTATTCCGCCACAAAGTCTATTTGATGGTTAAAATTAGGCTGAGCTCTGAGTGCCTTTGCAAAGGCATGATAAATATTGACTGGGAGGTTCAGCCTGTAGCTGCCATCAGATGGCCTGGCCCCTGCGTGGGGGTCGTCCCGTCTGGGCCTTTTTGCCAGAGGGGAGCGGGTGCTGCTGTGGGCTCAGCAAGCTCCTGGGAGTCCCTCCCGTGCCGTCCAGCCCTTCAGGCTCTGCAGGGACATCTCTGAGGTAGCCAGGGCAGCCTGCTGCTGTCCCTGTGTGTCCCCTGGGAGCTCTGTGAGCCAGTGCTGCTGCAGGGCAGAGGAGACTGGTCCTGGCCCTGCTCTTGGGGGCGTCCCCAGGGATCCTGGGGCAGCTCTGGCACAGGGTTCCACCACGCAGGCTCTGTGCCTGCACCTGCCCTGCCGAGACCGGCACTGCTGAGTGCCCCAGTGACTGAGCTGTGACATCGCTTTTAAAAAAAGAGATGGTAATTGATGTTTATGTGTATGGAATTTGGCACTAGGAGCTGTGCTGGTAATTAACATGAAAACAGTAATAATAAGGACCTGAAATACATGCCTTATGAGTAAAGCAAATGAGACTTGGCAGTAGCAGCTCACGAAGGGAGAAGCCTTTCTCCTGAGCCTGCACGGTAGTGAAGTGGGATGGGTGGCAGAGAAAGGCATGTTGGGTCTGGCAGCAAAGGACCCAGCACCCTGTGGGTGCTCCAGGCTGAGCCCCAAGTGCTGCATTGCACTCCTGACTTCAGTGCCAAGTTGTTCTGAAATGTGCCCTCAGTTTTCTAGCAGGGCATTAGCCACACACCTTAATCAAATTAAATATTTTATTCTGGTTTTCAAGGGATTTTAGTTAGGTTGTTTTGTTTCTGTTGTTTTGTTTTTTAATTAAATTTAAACAAACCACAGCAAGTTGACTCTCCCTGTATCTGGAAGTATAGCTTGTCATCCCAAGCACGCACATCTTCCACAGGCTTTTTGGAGAAACACCTTGCTGTGAGTCACTGTCCAGAGCCGGGGAGCTGCTGGGGTGGCTGCTGAGCGTTTCCTGGGCGCCGTGCGGGGTGGCCAGCCCGCAGCCTGGCTCTGTGAACATCTCTAGGTGGCAGCAGCCCCCAGGAGCTCCCGGCAGCAGGACGAACAGCCCGGAGCTGGGGCTCTGATTTCCCAGGCTCAGTCCTCCTGCTCAGCTCTTCTCCAGGCCCCTTTCGCAGGCCGCTTTTCAGGTGGCTCATGGGGAGTCAGCCATCCCTGGAGTACTGTCTCCACCTCCTGTGTCCCTGCTTGTGTGACAGGGGAGGTGAAAGAGCACTCTGGGAGAGTGACCCAAACCCTGAAGGGTTTAATATGAGCAACCAAAGGAGCTCAGGTGACTTGTTCAGGAGTGCTTGTTAAGAAAACCAGAAAATTGGTACCAGACTGATGACAAGGTGCTGAATGTGAATGAGTTCAAGCTGGGACTAAAGTCCTTAGTCCTAAATAAAGTGCTCGGTCCTAATAGTGTAGGAGCTGTTGTGACAAAGTAGGAAAAAGAATAGAAGGTATGTGGTCATTCAGCAGCACGGGCTCAGGTCAGATGGTCCTTCTGCAGTACATATACTTGCTCAAAAATATGATGTAGCCCGTTCCTTGCTTCTGTTTTTGCGTGATAGCAACCCCACTCCTGATTTCCTAAGGACAGTAAGGGTGAGCCAGTACGTGGTGTGGGGCAATTGGTTGGTTCCCTGGAAGCTCCTGAACTTTGTGTCCTGCCTGTGCAGATTGGGGTTTATTGCTATGCAGCCAGGCTCTTAAAACCGTGGGCAAGTGATGGCAGCTGCATGGAAACAGCTAAGCCAGGTCTGCCCTTTTGGGCTCTGCACACTCTCAAAGCACTGAGGCAATTTTGCTGGGAAAGGAGAGGGGTCTTGTTCCTGGGATTTGGTTTTTACTGTGGCAGGATGAGGTGAGGGCAGCTGGGCTGTTTCCTGAGAATCACTTGAGTGCTGACAAGTCCTCGAGGTGTGCAACAGGCTCTGATTTTCACTGACTTAAAGGTTTTGCTTTTGCAAACAAGTGCAGGCTGCTGGTGGATTTTATGTGTGCCCACGTAGCCAAAGCTGAATTATCCCATGGGAGTGCTGCAATCTGCCAGAAAGATTCATCATTTCAACAACTTTAGTTAATGTTTGTTTAGCAACTTCTTGTTTTGGAGGAGCAGTTTAAGCTGTGCTCGGTGGCGGCTCCCCTGTGATGAGCTGCGTGTCCACGTGATAAATGGTCTCATTTCTACTGTCCGCTACCTCTGCTGGGCATATGGGCACATGCCAAGCCTCCTGAAGTCTTTGAACAGCTGCTGCTATATATATCTCCTTATTTTCTTTTTTTTTCCCCTAGCCTGCCAGGGAAACTTGTCCTTCTTCCCACTTTGCATAAAGGGTGTGCAAAGTCCAGGGCAGATGAATATTTGCTCGTGCATCAGTGATTCGTGAGGGTCCGATATTGGCTGATGTTTGGGCAGCAAAGTCAATAATTCAAACTGCAGGAGCAGATTCTGGTCACACCATAAACCTGTGCTGAATACCACGAATATAAATTATATGAGGAATAGAGATTCATAGTCCAAAGTATATAAAAAAATACTTTTCTTTTCTGCCGGTAACTGCTTTTTGTTTCCATGCCTGAAGCCAATAAATTCTAGCTCCTGACAAGGGAGGAGGTAGGAAAATCAAGTAAATAAATGACAAAGTAAGCCTCAAACTTTTAGCAGATACAGTTCTTTTTGAGCTATAAAAAAATGATCAGTCATTGTATAATGTTCCTGTAAAGTCCTTTTTAATGACTTCTAAGATTATACTCATTTTATGTTCAGCTCCTTTCTCTCCCTGTGTCTGTGCAGCTACACGTACAATAACTGAATGGGCATTTATAACTTGTTCTTTCTTAATCTCCTAATAAGTCAGCAGTGCAACGTGGGCTCTTGTCACATGGTGACATGCTCCTGTGTCTCATCACCAGCTGCTGTTGAGCTTACAGAAATACAGAGCTTGCAGAAATCTTCCAAAATCCCACTGGGGACCAGCCCAAGCTCAAAGCAGTGCTGGCTGTGGTACCAGGGTCTGAGCTGCCCCATGGCACTCAGGGACTCCCTCCTAGGGTGTGTTCCCAGAGGAACTGAGGAGGAAGCTGGGCTGTGGCATATGCTCACGATGGGCTTTAAATTCATGTGGAGAGGCTACTGCACGGCATTATGTGACCCTTTGCCCACAGCTGCTTGACTAAACTGCCTAATAAATGTCTATTAAATAGAGTTGTGATACCCGACCTCTCTCTTTTTCTCACCCCTCCCGATTGTGATTCATGTAGGAAATGGATCGTGCCAGAGGGAGGGTGAAGAAGAAAGCTTGCATGCTGTAAGAAAGAAAAACCAAAACCCCCTTCTGAACAAAACTGGATTATGGAAAAGTTGTAAAAGCCCAAAACTGAAACAGTGACACAGCCTTGGCTGTGGCATAGCTGCAAGCGCAGCACACTCTTGTGTCCCGGGTAGGTGATGATACACTGTGTAAAGCTCTCTAACCTAAAGTCTTGCTGGCTTCAGCTGTGGCTGGACTCTTTATGCCCCATTGATACTCTCCAAATGGTGCTTCCCAATCCCTTTGTCTCCCGTTTTCCCAAGAAAGCCTCTCCTGTGGGGCAGGCGCCTCCCGGTTGCTGCTGCTTGCTGAAGTCCTGAGCAGATATTGCAGATGTGCTTGCATGCTTTGCATTTCAGCATGTGCTTAAATCACCTTGGTGTGCAGGGAAGAGATTTGTGGTGCCGTTTTGCTCATTTGGAGCCCTGCAAGCTGCTGAGGGCATTTTCCTGTGGACATGGCTCCCGTGGTAGGAGCTACTACGGGCAGGTTGGAGCTGCTTTGGTGCACACACAGGAAGAAAAACCATTACACTTAACTTGATACATATCCTAATGTTCAATTTCCATTAATTGAAATTACGTTGAAATATTGAACATTTTAAGCATAAAAGTTTATGTACCGTGGTTAGTATGCTAATGGAATATTTTAGTAGTCTTTTAAGGTTAATGTCGCAGCCAGATGCAATGATAAGCATTTGTTCCTAAGAATTATTTTGCTTTAACCCCTTTTCCAAGATTGTCTATATTCTGGTGAGTGTTCATCGGCTGTGCTATGCCAGCTGTCATTTTAAGGTGGTCTTTTTTTCTTCCAATCCACTATGCAAAGTTGAATTGTAGTTATTTTTGCTCATTATCTCTGTCAGTAAAAATGTATTTATCTAAATTTAAATTGCTGTTTGCTGAGGATATATGACAGTATTTAGAATTCAGTATTATTTTATTACCTCTTTGGAAGGATAAAAAAGGCTCATTTATTTCAAGAGATATTTCTGCAAGCATGTAAAAATACCAGTGAAGTAGCTAACGTTTTCCAGTTGTTGTTGACTTCAAATTTAGTAACCATTGTCCCTGTTGATATATTTGATGCTCTAAAAATGTACTTGCCATTAAGTAGGAAGCTGAAGTGATTGGTAGGCAGATAATATTCTTCAGTAGCTATTAATAATGCTCAGAGGACATACGCATTGGAGCGTATGGAAAAAGCCATGGAATTGTGTAGGACGGAGGCAAAAATAATGCATGTAGCTGTTTGATTTGAAAGCCATCCTTATGTACTGCAGCGGCTGCTGCCTGAATTAGCACATTGTGAACGGGAGAAACCAATATGCAAACAGAGTGGTGGGCAGCTAATTTTGTTTAGAAAATTGAGGTTTGATCCCTGCAATTTCACTTCTTCCCTGAGCTGACTCAGACCCGGTGAAGTGTGTGAGGACCCCATTCCGCAGGGGGCTTAGGTGGTGGAAGCTGGGAGTTCTTCCTCCCAGAGCCAGTTTAGCTCATGGGAACAAGGGAATTAATAGCCCATTAAAAGAAAATGGAAATTTTCAAAACAAATAAAAAGTCATTGCCACTCTTCTCTTTTCCTTTGTTTGTTCCTTTAGCCACAGGAGGACTTCTGTGCCAGCACTGTGAGTTTCTCCCTGGATTTCTTCACATGGAGTATTTCTTTGTCTCCTGGAGTTCTGAACTGCTCTTATAATCATGCATGTTTGGGTCCTCACGTGCAGCATGTCTTAAACTGCTGCAGGCTCTCGCAGCTGTGCAGCCCTGGTGTCACCTGGGGCTGCACTGTGCATCGGGAAGATCATATTAGAAAAATGTGGAATTATTAGAGCCTATAAATAGTGGTGATAACTTGTACAGCATTTATGTCACCCTCGTGCTGCATAACACACTGAAGTCCTGGGCTAGGTTTGTTTCTAGTGTCACTGTGAAACTTCATTATATCACGATATAACAAACAGCTGCAGTGTAAGTAGTGTGCTGCCTGCAGCACAGGTGGGGGGTTCTTTCTGGAGCAGCCAACAACTGTAGTGATGCTTCACAATTTCCCTGGCTTGGTCCAGCTTGTTAGAAAGGAAACAAAATCAGGTCTGTGTTGAATGTTTCTCGCTGTCCGAGGGTTTTGGTATTCAGCTTGAACCTTTAATAAAATTGCTAATAAAAGATTATTTAAGAAGGTTTTTCGTTCTTGTGGTGCCAAAGACTGGGGACAGGAGGAGTTTGTTTTTTGTTGGTTTTTTTTTTTTTTTCCCATTTGTTTTTGGAAGATTAGCAAACAGATTCACACTGTATTATTTGCTGCAAATTTCTTCGTGTTAATTTTAATCCAGAAATCTTGGATTGTGAGAATCTCAGTCTTCATGAAAAAAAGAAGAGATCAGCTGCTCTGCTTGCAGAGAAAAGTCAAAACTCATGTATCTTAAGAAATGAGGGAAAAATGCCAGTGATTGTTTCTAAAAGCCTTATTTTAAAAATACTTCGTAATATTTTATACAGGGGCTGGTTGAATTATGGTTTTGCAGAGTCTTGCAAATATTGCTGGTGGAATTGGAGATGGAAACATGAGTTCATTAAGACTTAATAGCTTTGGTCCAATTGCTGCCATGACATGTGGTTAAGGCATTAAAATATGTGGGCTATGCCTCATGCTACAGTACAGCAATTACTGGGTAGGTGTCCTTTGGTACTGGAGAACAATCTTGCCAGACTGTCGCTGTCAATTTGAATAGTCCCACTCTTGCTGAAGGCCCATGGAAATGAGACAAAACATTGCAAATAGTGGCTTTTTCCAAATAACAGCTATAGAGTGTGTATGATTTCTGTAGGTCTTGTTTGTCCCAGATGGATCGTGTCCTTGTGGGCGTAAACCTTCTGCTCCAACACTCTGTACCTTGGGCTTTTCCTGTGTTTAAAGTGTCCAAATTGTTCCAGGCTATGTGAGAATTGATGTGACACTTGTTTGCTTTCGTTTTTTTTTGTATCTAGACTGACTATTTTTCAGCGATGTGACAAAATTCCATCAAGTCCTGGTACATTCCTGACACTGGTGTTTGAGAGTCCATCTTTTTTAGCTCACTGGAGACTGTATCCTTGTGTTGGGAAGCCTTGTCAGGTTTAGATTTGTTTGTGTTGCCTTTTGGGGCCAGTGTGAAATTTTCATTGTTTCCTGAGCTCTAATGATACTGTTTCCCTTGGGCACGGATGGTGCTTTAAGTATTTTATGAGGCAGTGCTGCTGCAGGCTGGTGGAGGATGAGCACTGGAGCAATGCCAGCAAGGAGGAGGGATGCACTCCTACCTGGATTGTTACTCCTTGATTTGGGTAGTGCTGATGTGAGCCAAAGTGCCAGGATTTCTTGGGGTCCCAGCTGACTCTTGCAGAAGATCACCAAAGCTCATTTTTTGTGTGTTCCTTAAACCAGCAGCTGATTAAATTCCCCGAGAAGTAGCATTAACTACAGCCTGCCTGTTTTTCCAGAATATCTGGAATTAACCCCCTGTTTATTTGGTGGCACAGTCTGAGGCTTATTCTGGAAGGTAAAATAAAACTTTCCTTGGGAATCATCAGTGTGAGGTGCTGCAACAAGGTCATTTCTTGGCTCATGCAAGCCTGACTTAGTAATATTAAGGAGGGTATATGTGGGTGCCATGCAACACAGGACTTTAGTGTCATGTGGAGATGTAATAAAGAAAACCATCAGTGGCAGGTTCCAAAGTATCAGGGAAGGGCAGAGAGGAGCAAATGCTCCTCAGATCCTCTGTGATCTATGTATAGTTGTGGTGGGTGAAATAAAGGCCTGAGGGAGTTGGAGTTGCTTTTCCTGGATCTGAGGGAATTGGAATTGCTTTTCCCTGGATCTCTGCAAGTGTCTGTCTGTGGCTCCGGGACTGTGATATCAGATCTTCCTGGTGATGTGCATCCTGAGGGAGGTGGCAGTGACTACCTCAGTGATAGTCTTTGTTTTTTAACACTCTGCTTAATTTCTTTCCCACCAAGTTTGGGTTTCTAGCAATATGATTACTTATGGATTTGTAAGTCAGAAATAGCTTGGTAATTGCTATATTGCTTTGCCCCCAGTAGCAACAAGCATCTTAAATTTAATGCCTCATCCACACAGAAAATTGATATTTGGCCAAAACTCGCAGCCTCTGACAGCTAATCTTAAAGAGCTTTTGCTTGACATGTAAAATAGAGACTTGTGGTTGACATGCACAGGAAAATTGACTGTATTTAGGATTATTCCATAAAAGAAAAATACTCCTTAAGATTGGCTGAAAATAGTTGAGGATGATTAAATTTAGATAAAAACCTCTCCCTAGAGGCCAGCAATGCGAAGGGCTGGGACATCAACCGCTTGGATCATGTGCAGAAAACCCTGCATCACCTTATAATTCAAAGCTGGATTTTGCTTTATCTTCGGGATTTGTCTGACGAAACTGTACTGATGAGCTGCTGACCAGCTTGCTAAGAATAGGTTTCTTTTAATGTGCTTTTACTTTGATTTTCTTCCCTAGAATACATCCTGAGTAGCAAGAAAACCCCAGAAGTCTTTCACTGAAAGAATTACAACAAGGAACTTTCTGGTGCTTCTGCTGAAGATACCTGGCATGTTTGTACAGATGTTTGGCTTTCATTGTGATTTAAAAGACTAGAAGTTTCAGCAGAGAAATTTGTGGCTTGGTTTGGTGGCCATGTACTTGCATTACACCAGGGTTAATTTTTGGGCAAATACACATTTCAGCATGTTTTTTCAATATTGGGTTTAGAGTCAGTAGGACTGGATGACTGGGCTTCAAAACTACTCAATATCTATTTATTGAATAGAGCATTTGTGTTCAACAGAAAATGTAAGCCCAGTTTTCAAAATAGGTTAATTTTGCATGCAAATGGACAGTTAGACATCTAACTGACCATTTGTGCAAGCAATTACACACACAATTACCTGACTGCATAATTGCGTGGGCCTAATTTTGAAACTGGGGCTTGGAATATTCATGGTAGAAAACATGGCTTTCTGGAGATGGCTGTGTTGTCACACCTTACCCTTCCATTGGTGTCTTCCTTTTATCAGACTGGTGTGGTTTAGTCTTCACCTCAGTGTTAGAAACAAGCTCCTGAGCAAGTCCAGTGCCTTTGGGCCCTGCTTTTGATGTGCTCCAGATCTGTGACAACTGTTGAAAAGATTGTGAAGGGAATGTGTGGGTTACACCCATGCATGTATTAAATTTAAGAACTACTAACATGTGCACAAAGGAATTACTCTGGAATTCACTGTATTGATGACAGTCAATGTGATGCTTTTACAGTGGCAAAAGAAAATTGTTTGATTTGTATATTTTTATGTATTTTCACATACACTTCAGAGTTACTTTTTTCCCCCCTTTTTTATCTGGTGAGCTGTCAAAACACTTCTTTTCAATGAAAGAGTTCAAAGTGACAGCTGAGGAATCTGTAGAAATACAGTCATCACTTTGCAGTTAGTGCAAGTACTTGGTCCTCTGGTATGGTCCCTGGGTGCTCACATGGGCAAGGCTTTTGGTCTCTCTGTTGCTATTCCATGTGTTTGAACATTGATTCTCCTCTTCCTGAAAATCCAAAGTAATTGTGTAACTGGCTCAACATGTGTGGGCTTTAACCTCCAGAGAGAAAAGTGGTGGTGATCTTTTACCAGAATTTGGTACTGTTTCTGGGAGGGAATACTTGTTTATGTCTTTAGAGAAAGGTGTGTGCTTGTGCTTCTCTCCAGACTGGGATGCACGAAATACTGTTGTTCAGGTTGTTTTCACAGAGCATGGAGCCTTACTGCCACCCATGGCATCGTCTGACTATGCACATTTTAGGACTCAGTGTGGTACCTCCTCATGTCTGAAAAATTAAATTTGGCAGAAATCTTCATTTGTTGTTGTCTGGGACCTCAGAGTTTTGAAACTCTGAACGGCTAAAACCACAGGCTAGTCAAAGCCTTCAGGCCTGACCTGGGGCAATGGCGAGGGGGGATCAGGGGGGCATTCTAAATTAAATCTCTCTCTTATTTTGAATGCTTTGGATGGAATTTTTCCTTGCAGCTTCAATGGCAGTGGTGCCGTGGGGCCCTGCCTGTGTAGGTGCTGCTGTGCAAAGTGCCCACTGCTGCTGTGTAGGTGGGTTAAGAAACAAAAGTGGTTTCTCAGCTGGCCCTTTGAGCCAAATCCTTTAGCTTTTCCCTCAGAATCAGCGGGCTTGAGTGGTTATTGCACATCAGATTCCCAGCTGCTGGGGGTCCGAGTATGGATGCAGTGTGCTGCTTCTGGCCTGCAGGGCACCTCTGCTGCTGCTGCTGTGCTGTTCCCTCGCAGCCAGGGATTTTCCAAGGAGTCACCCAGTGCGCATGTGGGGAGGGTGCCTCGCTGAAGGGCGAGGTGGCACCTTGGTTTTGTGCTGGGTTGCCTTCCCAAAGCGATGGTACGCTGAGCCTGAGAAGGATTAAGCAGGAGCATATTAAGGTCACTTTTTATTCCTGAGCTGGAGGTTTATGTCCTCTGTGCATATTAATTTCACAGCTTGAGACACGGTAGAAGGGAGAGCAAATAAGAGTACAAGTGTGTTTGGTAGCCTCGGCAATTGAGCTGGAAGAGAGAGCAAAAGCTAACAAGCTGCTTTTCCTTTCCACGCTGCATTAGCATGAATGCTGTAAAAACGGTGGAAAGATCCAAGCCCAAAACTCCAAATTTACCAGCATTATATTTTAATTTTGTTTATGCCTGTGTGGCATTTAATTCACTTTGACTGGTGTTTGTGGGAGGTTATGGGGAGAAAGAACTGAGAGTTGCAGGTTGCTCTACGCAAAACTAAAATCTTTTATGTCTTACATGCTTCTAAACCAGAGGTTGCAAAACTCTTCCTTGCACCTTCCCAGTAGCTTTGATGAGGGTTACACACCCACAGAGGGTGTCAGAAAAGCACAGTTCGTAGTTGACCTGCAGCCAAAAACACAGGTGGAGGATTGCCCCTGGAATGGTGTTTGAAAGTAGCAGCCAGGAGTGGGAGTGGTGTCAGAGCACAGGAGGCTCTTTGAGCTCTGTCCTGGCAGCTTTGATAAATTGAAAGTCCTTTGACTTTTTGTGGGATGCACAGGCAGTCTTTTCAAATTCCAGTGTGGGTGATTGCATTTTCTTTATTCTTCTGTGTAGGACCTGTCAGCCTTCGGGGAGGGTGGAAGCTGGATGGGGGTTTGTGGGCAGGAGCTGCTGGCTCTATGGTGCTAAATGTGGGGTTGGCTTTTCTGGACTTCCCAGAGCATTTAGATGTCGCTGGGAAAGTTTTTGTGGCCATTGGTGGCCACCTGCTCTCTTTTCTGCTGTGGGAACACTGAGGACTGGGAAAGAAATGGTCTTGAAGCCTCGTAAGCTCTTCAAAGCCATGGATTTCTATTCCATGGTATCCGTTCAGCTTCATGAGATGGACAGCAGAGTAAAGGTATAAATCCATAAAGCATTCCAGGATAAGAAGGGATAAAAAAATGTGCTGTGGAAATCATAATTATACTAATTATATTAGTACAGAGGAGCTAATAGCTCTCCTTGCTCCATAGCAACTGCTGTGCTTTGTTACAGGTACTGCTGTGGGAAAAGGCAGAAGGAATGGTTAAAGTGTGTTATGCAGGCACATGCCAGACCTGCTCTCTTCCCAGTCTTGTGCTGGTGCTGTGTGACTTAAAGCACTGAGGGGTCTGTGGGTTGGTGGGCTCGACCCCATGGTGGGAGAGGGGAGTGAAAGCCAGTCCCACAGGGAGCTTGCAAAGCCTCTTCACAGTTGTGTTTGGGTCACTTTGCCTCTTCCTGAGTCACTGCTGCAACTTCCACAGCCTCTGGTACGGACTGGCTTATCTCTTATTCTGGCCATGTAATAAAATATTACAGGTGAATTAAAAGATGATTTTATTAGGGCAGTTTTGGCTTACTGTGAGCAATCTAAAAATAGACAGTGGATATTCTTGATCTTTAGAGACATTAGCCTATCTTTAAAAAACAAGTAAGGAATGAGGTATTTTATACACAGCTCTCAAAGCTGTATGAAGAAAAGCAGACTACAAAGCACAGTGCAGGAAAATTGATTCATCATCAATTTATTGCGTGGAGCTCTAGGCAAACTCATCTCGAGACAGAACAGAGATCTATAAAATCTTTTCATCTGAAACTATGAATTAAATTGGGAGGAACTGCTGATGAGAGGCCAGAACCAACTCTTAAACGAGACATTCTTCTGGGAATGGGTCTTCTGCTGCAGCAAGATTTTCACCAGCCAGGATTATGGAGCTCAATTATTATTACCCTGTTTCTCTCCTTACAGTGAATCTGGCTTATGGAGGAGCAAGCCTGCAATACTCCCCCTGTTCTCCCCACTCTTGATTTCAGTATAATTTTTACTTTCTTCATCAGTGTGCCTTGTTAATCTTGTAGTTTCTTTTCCTGACGTATTCTTCTTTTCTTTTATTGTGTGTGTGGATTCTTTAAACCTCCTACTAACAAAGGAACTTGCCTTTTTCAGCTGGAAGCCTCCAAAAACAAGCTGATGCATCTCCAATGTCAGATCACTATACAAATAAATAAAACTTCTTCATATATTCTCTTCAAAGAAGTGAGACAATTCTCAAGAACTCCTGCCTACTTATTTTTTTTTTTCTTTGCATTGGGGGAAGCTGTATTATGTCAGCGACCTGTAATAAATAGCACTGCAATGAGAAGCGACAGCCTCATTCACCTTGCATCCATGCAGAAACAACTAAGCTCTCGTCCCATGCCATGGGAAAAAAAGAAAAAAAAAGGTGAGAAAGAAGGGAATTAAAGAAAAGAATTGACCTTGGCTTGCAGTTGCTCTGGTACTAGCAGGAAGCAGTCTACCAGCGAGACACCGATGTTTTGGGGTCACGTCGCCTGTGTTACTGCAAACTGTGCAGCCCAGAGTGCATGAAGTGCAGCCTGTGTCTTCCTCCTGCTGCCTGGAAGTGTAGTTAGCCAAGCTGTTAATTGGCAAAAGACAGTGGTTCGGAAGGCTTAAAGTGTTTTAACAGAGGGTGGGGAGGGAAGAAAGAAGGGCTTACACAAAAATGAGATGCAGTGTAGTCAGGTCACTTCTCTGCAATTGGTTATTTTTTCATCTCCTGGGTTTGTCAGAATTTATGGTGGTGTTAAGGTAATTTGGAGGCTTTGCTGCAAATAAGAGTATATGCTAAATAAAAGGGGAAAATGTAAAGGGCCTTTAATAGTACTGATGAAAAGCAGGCTGAAGTATATGTACTTTTGTACATATTTCTGTTTGTAACACTTGCTATTAAACCTGTGGATGGTTTTCTGTATTGCTTTCTCATTGCAGTGTTTGATTTTTGAAGCTTGTAGAACATCTACCAAAAAATCGCTCTTATAGGGTTATTATGTGCTGGTTTGGTATCAGAAGGTACCTGCCCTTTCCCTATGTGGACTCTCTATGTGTTCATTTCTGTGCTGGGATAGCAGGAAGTTTCTAGGGATTTGGAACTGCAAGCTCCTCAGGCTTTGGAGTGCTGTGGGTCTGGATCCAGCATCCCACATCCCCTCTCCTGGTAGCTTTTCATGGGAGCTGTTCCTCATGCTGTAGTAGCCCTTGTTTTGCTGTGGGACCCAGCAGGTTGGGATGGCTGAACCCCTCCTTTGCTTTGCCTGGAAAAGGGGAATGGCAGCTGTCACACTCTTTTAGCACCAGGTTACTGCTGAGCACAATGCTGGTGCTACCTTTAGTGTGTCTGTGTGTCTGCCTGTCTGTTGTCTGTGGGGCTGCACACGCCTGCCTTGGAGACATGGGAGTAGAGCTCTTGCCTGCAAAGGTGGGATTTCCCAGGGCAAGGTGAGGAAGGGGGTAGGATGCAGCAGGAAGAGAATACACAAACCAGTTTTGTTTGGTTATGGTCTGGGGTTTTTTTGTGTTTTTTGTCCGTTTTGTTTTGTGGTGTTTTTTGGTTTTTTTTTTTTAAGCCTCACTTGCCCAACATCATCATCTGCTGGGGTCATCCTGAAGTAAATACAGTTACTGGCCCAGTCCCTTGCTGAGCAGGGGAGGTGCACTCAGTTATCTCCCCCATCAGTGTGCCTGGTCAAGGCTCCTTGTGGTAAGAAAATGCAGGTCTTGTAGCAGGAAAAACACACTTCCCACTTTTGGGAAGGGTTCTGGTCCCTGTGAGCTTGTCAGAAGAAATACATGAGCATTCCACTGGCAGCTGTGTGCCTCGGTGAAGTACATCCTGTTCATGTAGTGGTGCCATGTGCCCAGAAACCACACAAAACCTCCAGCTGGTATTTTGCATGTGCTGCCCAGCCACATCCTTCCCCTGGCAAGGAGCAGAGATGCTTCCTGGGAAGGAGTTGGCACCATCCCAAATTTCAGTGGGAGTAGCAATGCCACAGGGTGTTGTGGTGAAAAGTGGGGGAGCAGGATAGGAGACATGCTGGTGGCACTGCACCAGAGAGGTTTTAGGACAGGAATGCAGGGAGCTTGTTTTGTATTTAAGCCTCAGTATGAAAAGAGTGGGATACTTAACCTTTTCCTTTTGCACTTTCCAAGGTCCAGGGAATGGGAAGATGTGCAGTAAAAGCAGTTGTCATGCTGCTTCTATTTCTTTGTGGGACAAAATATTCTTGCAGCTGTGTCTTTATGATAAATTCATTTGATATGCAATGTATAAGCAGTAAAAAATAATTAAGCCATTTAGTATTCCTACAGATACCCTGTGTACTTCTAAAATTATTTTGTTACATTTCAGCATTAGTTAATGAATGCTTACAATAAATTATCACTTGGATTGCCTCTCATTTCTTCCTACTGAGTATTTTTCTTCTTTAACATAGAGTGCCACGCAGTTGTAGTTAATGGTTAATGTGACACGTGAAGTATCGTGCAGTGTAATTTGCAGGGAGAGAAGGATGAATACACAAAGTACTGCTGGCATGATGCTGCCTACCCCGGGTCTGTGACTAGGTTTGGGTTGGGGTCAGGAGGTGGTCATTGCTCTACGTCTCACCTTGGGGCCAGGGAAGAAGTTGCCCCTGTTGTGCTTAACTCACCTGGATGTGAAGAGGGCTGTTTCTCTGTTCTTGACTTGGTGACTGGGCAGCTCTTCTGCCTAATTAGACCTGTGGTAACTTCAGCATCAGGTTGGGCAGTTGGACTTGGGCCAGAAGTGCCAGGGTTTGGAGCACTCAGATGTAACCTGCTTTACAGACATCCGAAATCTGACTTCTAAAGGAGCTTGGTGAAAAAGGAATAGGAGAGATTCTTTGTCTGCCCATTTTTTTTTTCTATACAGTGTCTTTAGCAGGTCAAACCACTTTGTTTTGTTATCCAACTATTCTTTTTAGTGTCTCATTGTAAAGCTTTTGTTAATTAACATTTAATGACTGGGTTATGATGGAAGCATGGGAGTCTTATTGGAAGGCAAAGCAATTGGCAAACGGATTCATTATGATCAGAGCAACCCTAATGAATGTCAAATTAATTCATAATAATGTGACACTAAAATGTTAGGCATATTGTTAATAATTACAGATGCTCTTTTACTTTATCTACTTTTAGTATTATTGCTTTTTACTATGTATACCAGAGAGCCAGCTTTCCACTACCTATCTTTTTACTCTGATAATTCTAGACTTCTTTAGCTGCAAATGGCTTAATTATCTGTCTCTTTCACAGTAATTAGATTCAGCATGAAAGCCAGGAAGCTGATGTAAATAAATATAATTTATTTTGGAGATTCTGTAACTGTGGGTTGTTACATAAAAGTGACAATGTAAATAATGAGGATGGTCTGCTGCTTGCTGTCTTTCCTGGGAGAAAGGGGAGGGAAAATATGTCAAACATTGTCACACTTGTGATTAATACAATTTCTATGGTTAGTTATTACAGTTATTTGAAAACACATAGTGATTTATTTTAAATAAAAGTTACATATTTGATCCTTGGTTTTAACACAAAATACCTAAAAGCAGATTTTCATGTTAAACCCAGCTCTAAGTTTTCTAGCTTGTATTTTAAGGCTTTGCAGCCATCTTTATTTTATTAGGTTTTTTTTCACTCTTTCAGAATAGGAAGGTTTTTTTAAGTTGAGAAATAATAATAATCATAATAATAATAATAATAATAAATATGATTGTTTTTATGTCTGTGAGACATAGCAGTGGCAGGTGGGAGGGTAGCAGTCACATTTTGGTAAGGCGAGATAGGAGGACAGTGTAGTTGGTCAGGCAGCTTTATTGCTTAAAAACACCCATTGCTCTGTGCTTCAGGATTCGAAGGTGTTTATTAATACTTGCTCACCCATCCAAAACACTTCAGTGTTCTCCTTCCTTCACAAAATACTTGCAGTGAGGCTGCAAGTATGTAAAAATATGCCATGCAAAAATTTGATGGAGATACCGTGTCTGTGTTTCCCAGCACTGCTTGCCCTACCTGCCTTAGAACTTGGAGCCTGGGAGATGTTTCTGGAACAGTAAGAAAAATAAAATGAAAAACTTCTAAAAATTGAAATTTCAATCTGGCTGGAATGAGCATCAAGTTACTTTGTGGATGTTTGTACAGGGTTCAGGCTTCACTGTGTCATCATGGGTCTCTCACTTTGGTCTGCTTACAGGTCAGTGTGGATATGCAGGTTGGGTTGAACTGGTGGTGGTGCTGGGGCATGTCGTGGTCCAGTGCATCCCACTGAAGGAGTAATGTTCCAGCATGGTTTTTTCTGGCTTATTGAAGTGGTTTTGGAGCAGAAGGCATTGCCTTTGGGATGTGCTGCTGTACCACAGCCGTGCTCCTCCACTGACAGCAGTGGGGCCGGTTTCCACTCAGCCCAGTTTCTGCTTTTAAATTCTACCAAGAGCAAAAGGGTGTATTTTTTTTTTTGTTCAGAAGGAAACAAAAGGAATGCTTTTTCTCTCTGTGGAAAATAGTGATCAATAATAATTAACTTGAGCCATCTTATTTCTTTTCCCTCTGTGAGGAGCACCTTACTATTGTTTTTGCAGAGCCATAGGAGGTGCAGTGGTGCTGCTTCCTGCTCCACCAGTTCTTCCCTCTTAAGGCTTTGGCAGCATAACCTCTACCAAGAGGGTGGCTGTGAGATCCCTTGAGTTACAGGTGCTGTGAGGCAGCCCCTCGGAGGGGTGTTTCTATTTTATCTTCACTTTTCCCCACTGCAAACAGCGGCGGGGAAGCAAGAAGGAAGGCTTCCATGGGCTGTGCCTCCAAAGGTCATATAACACTTTATGTTTTCTCCGACATGACACAGCGTGACAGAACAAAGTATTTATCTTGTGTACTTGTCAGCTTCGTTCTGCCAGCTCCGAAATGATGAAATACTACCGAATATGCTGCTGCTTGTTTCCTTTAGGGACTTGCGCTGATTTGTTTAAAGTGTCGTCTGCACCCTGTAAATGCTTCATTTATTACAGCTGACACCTGAAAAATATCTGAGGGATATGTATCAAAGCATCACGTGGACATTATTTTCCTTATTTGCTGTTGTTTACTTATGTCTTAACACAAATGCAGTCCCCTAATGGTTAGTTGTGTTTTTTGAGGGTGCAACCTGTGTGTGTGTGTGTTTTGAACTGCCACAGTGGGGTTTCTGGAGATGTGCTCCAGTTCCGTGACAAAAATGCATCTTGACTCCTGACGGGGTCAGCTTAACTGTTAATTATTGCAGTGAGTCACTAATGAGCTCTCGCCTCAGGAACTTGTGCAGCCTCTTCTCAAACTTTTCCCCATTACTTGTTCTGATGCTTAAGCGAAAATAAAAATAGATCTCTTGCAAAAGTGGTGGGTGGGGAAGTGAATGTTTGAGATGGTTAAGTGACCCTTGTAATGGTAATATATGATGCAAAGGCTTTCAGATGTAACTCTCAGTATAATATTAGGGTTCATGGGTGATTTTTAAATTTTTTTTTTGTTTCACATTATGTATTTCTCCATTGTCTCTGAAGAATAATGTGTAATCGAAATTCCTCTCTCAGCAAAACAATCAGTGTAAAAATAACAAACATCAAAGAGAGAGGGAAGCAGTTTGCTCACAGTACTAATTGCTAACATTATCATGTGTCAAAGTGAAGAATTAAAATGTGACTCTGAGTTCCTTAAAGTGCACTTGCTGTGAGTTCAAAGGCCATATGAGGTTGAAGATGTGTGGTTGTGTGGGCTAGCAGGGCTACAGGCAGTATTGGGACCTCCTGCAGTTCACTGATGAGTGCAAATAGGAGCTTTGGGCATGCAGAGGAGCTCCTCTGAATGCTGCTTCAGTGGCACGGCTTTGCTTGGGCTTAGAAAATGCTCAGCACAATGTGTGTGCAATTCCCTGCGTCCTGCTCTGGATGCAGGACATCTCTATAGTCAGAGTGCAGCATATGTTGCACCTATGCAGCACCCCAGTGCTGTCTATCAGCATGGGAAGCCATGGGGTCTGGATTTTGGATGCTTTAAGGTATTGAGCTCTAGCCCTTTAGCCATCTGCACAGGGTGTGCATTCACTGGAAAAATACAAATCTGAGAGAGATATAAGTGTATTTATAGGTTTTCCTACCCCTAGGTAAATAAGCAATGCTGGGGAAAGAAGGCCTTTTCTATATGATGGGAAGTAGTAAATGGCAAATATATTGCGTGCTTTAATGTTGTTTTGTTTTACAGCTGCTGTAACAATTTTAGTTAGTGAAATTAGATTCCTTGCTTGAGTAGCATCCTTGTTTTAATTTACTGTGATGTGCCTTCAACTCGGTGCGTGCAGGTTGGAGAGGAAGAAGAGCCTCACTCCTCAGCTGCATTTTCTCACTGTGGCTCTGGACAGGGCAACTGAAGAGGGCTTTGCAGTGATGCTCTAAGGTGGTCCTAGGGTTTACTGGCATCCCCCTGTGCCAGCCACTTCTTCCTTGCCTTGATTCCCACTCCATTCTCTGTTTTCTTCTTCTGGAAAGTTTTTTGGATGCAAGGACTATTTTTTTCCCCTCATGTGGCTGTGCAGAGTGGCACCTGGATTTTAGTTTGAGGTGGGAGCATTTGGGAGACAGTTGCCATGCTGGTTATACAAGGATAAGTCTCACGAAGATGGAGCTGAGGAGCTGAGCTGCTGGGTTGTCTCTGTGTTGTGGTGAGCAGTGTTTGCTGCAGTTTTCTGCTGGGCAGTGTGATGTGCATGCCCAAGGTGGTCCTTACTTCAGGTGCTCCTTTTCTGGCTTTGCGTCCAGAGGTGGGAAAAGGTGAGGCTTGACAGGTAGCTGCTGAAGTGGCCAAGTTTCTACCCCAGATGGGGGAGGATTTGGCTTGAGTGGGAATTGCCTAGGGAAGCAGGTGATGCAGCCCTGATGCAGCCTTCTGGTCTGACATAAAGCAGGGGTGGTATTTCTGTCCCCTGTTCTAGATGAGCCAGGCAGAGCTTGTGCCAGTTCCTTACTGCACCAGAGTTTGGTTTATCACAGTGAATTAGGAAGCTGTGGGGCTGCCTTTGTCATACTTGAGGCTGAACATTTTCCTGGAGAGGAGTGCCCCTGCAAGAAGGATGAATGCTTGCTTGAGGCAGTGAGAGCTGAGGGTGCTAGTTCCATTAAATTGAATGTCCTGGGAAAATCCATCACCAGTAAGCTGCTGGTTTTATGCTTAAGAAAGTTCGGCTGCATCTCTGTCTTGTCCCTTTCAAACAGAAATTGCCTCTTATTGCAAAGAGAGCTTTGGTGAGGTGATGAAGTGTCCTCTGTGTAAAGGCAAACTCCTTAAAATCTAATTGGAATCAGTCATGTCTATGCTGATATTTCACTGCTGCTACTTTAGCAAACAGATGGTGGTCCATATTATGGCATATGAGTTGGGCTTTTCCCTGGGCCAAATGATTACCTTCCTGGTTTTCAATTAGGGAGCTTGCCAGTTACTGGAATTGTTTTCCTTTTAATTATGCACCTATTAGGGCAGGTAGGTAGCCAAGCTGGGGAAAGAAGCGGAGAACTCAGTAGCATGTTAGGAAAAACCCATAAAACCAAACCAAAACTGAAAAGCCCTATGATAGGGAAGAGGAGGAGGTGCACAAGAGGGCAGCATGATGCAAAAGCCTTTTTTTCTGCTACTGTGAGCATTGATAAATAGCTTTAAAATGCCTGTTTGGCAGGTTGTGGCACGTAGGTGGCTGTAGCACAGGGGAGGAAAGGTGAGGTCTGGAAGATGCTGTCTGCAGGCTGCATGCTTATTTTTAGCTCAGCAGAGTTCACTGGTTGAAGGAGACAAGCCAGGAGGAAAGGCAGCCCCCGAGCAGCCTGCAGGAGCCTGCTGTCTCCCCGTGCTGCTGCAGGTGAGGGCAGATGTTTGCTTAATGCCAAGGAGCAGCAGCACGTGGCGCTGACCGATTTATGAAGCCTCTGATTGTCATCTTGTTTCCTATCCCAGCTAATAAAAGTCCAGGCAATGAAAAGATACTTCTCTCATAATTATCAACATCTCCTTTCCCCTTTGAGTCTCGCGTTTAAATCATCAGGTGTCCTCTTCATCTGAATTGTTTCCTCAAGCTTATCTTCCTCTGTGGATCAGGCTTTTATTGTATTTTATTTTGACGAGACTGTTCATCTTCCCTCTGCTCTGCTGCTACCCAAACCTGTTTCTTCATTGTCCTCAAGGAGCAGGGAAGGAGATGAAAGAGGCTTTGGGCTTGAATTAGCCAGTGATGAAGTTTGGTGTCCTTTGGATGGAGACATTAATGCAGGGTCATGAAATATGAGGTCTGTCTTCACTTTGGGTGACTCTGAAAATGTAAGAACACAGTTAATAATATTTGGCTCTGCAGAGGGTATCTAATCTGGGAAAAACACCTGCCCTGAAGATGGCAGGAATATGTGAGAGGGGAAATGGAAGGAGGAGCTCTAGCAGCACAGGGTACTCGTATAGAGGGATGCAGCATTTCTTAGGGCAGCCTTAATTGGCAGGATGTTGTTGCAAATGTCACAGATTCTCTATTTGTTGCTGTTTGCAGCCCTTGAGTGTGCACCTTCTTTAAAGTCTTCCCCAGCTGAGGAAAAACTGTTACTTGGTGCAGTTTATGACCTATTAAAAAGCAGCACTTTGTTGCTGAAGTGCAAGATTGGGTTTGAGCTTTGTTTGGCTTTACATTGTGAAATGGGGAGCCCCTCAGACTCTAAAAACTTAGTCAAACGCAGTTGCTTTGCTTACTTGAGTAGCTGATTCAGGCGCAAAATAATTACCCTTTATTTATTAGTGCGTTAAAATGCCTTTAATTGGGTTTTGTTGCACTATCTTTAGTCTTTTTACTTGCAAGTTTTCTTTTTTCAGCCATAACTTAGCAGTCAATCCTTTGGTGTGGTGTTACAGCTCTGCAGATTATGTGTGGAGGTAATTAAGTAATACCGATTGAGGTGCAGGGTATTTCCTTGGGATTAATGACTGTCTGGGAGGAGTTGATGGCCCAAGGTGTAGCCAAGGGCCATTAACACCATCCAACTAATATCTGTAAGAAAATGCCATGTGCCAAGGTCATTGCTGCTATTAGAAGTTGAGGGCAATGAGGAGGTAGGTGTGGGGGGAGATGAAGTAACATAGGAAGTATATGGATTTTGGAAAATGTAATGTAGTCTTAATGGGTATCTGCATGATGTACTTGTTGATTAGCCAGTCTGCTCCTTCCCTCCATTCCTCACTGTTCTGTCCAAAGCTTAATGGTGAGGATCAGGATGAGCAAGGATGATGCTTTTCTTGTCTGGTGCCCTTTTTCTTAATGGTGCCTCATATTTTGTCCACTTCAGAGGACACTTTATGCATATTACTAGTGTCATTTTTTAACTCCTCCTTTAAGAGGGAGTTTTCAAAACCCAGCCTAGCAGCCACCATAAGCATTGAGAATACCATGACTCAGTGGGATGAGATGCTGATTTGTCTGTATGAATACGAGGGAGAAGAGTGGTGCTTTTCAAAGCACTTGGGTTTTGCTGCAGAGGGACTGTGTTTCAAAGTTGAAGTGCAGCTGCAGTGGGGGTTTTATGGACAGCTAGACCTAACTGCCCTCCAAAGGCATACATATAAATCTTCAGACAATATTATATTAAGTTAGAGGCTTAACAGACTGGATTCACACAACTTGAATTCTTGTTGTTCCTTGACTTCAGTTACGAACTTAAAAATTGTGGCAAAGGAAGAGACCTGCTTTGCACAGATTTTTTGTTTAGCTTAATATTCCCAGCATCAGAAGAGTAGGACTTTTGTTTACATGAGGCTGTTGTACATCATTGAGTTTTCTCTGTGCTCTTCCCCTTCAAGGTAAGCTCTCATAGGAGTACTTGCCTTTTTCTCAGTCCCAACATATCACTGATCTCCAGCAGCTGGCACCTAGATTTATGCTTTTAAGGATTCAGAGCTGTAGGACTTGAATATCCCAAACTGGCAATGCTGGAGGCAGTTTGGAGGAGCCTTTTCCTGAGTGGTGGATCTCTCATGGTTGCAAGCATTCAGCCATCTTTATCTTGACATAGTGGTTTGTATGAGTGAGTAACTGAAAACAAAAAATAGTGGAAGGGGAGTAGGAAAACTCACCAGAGGGATCCATCTCAGCTGGTGAAGGAGGGAGCTGGATATGTTGAAATCCATGGTGTAAATTACTGATCATGTCTGGTCTTTGCTGAAGCAGTGTGCTTACCACTGCTAAAAAATGAGGTCCAGGATGCCCCTTCCGGTTGACTTCTCTGTTATTAATCACTGTGAAACCTGCCTATTCTATTTTATCTCATTTTTTGGAGTTCAGGAGGAATGATTCTTTTAGAGGTAGGACTCCAAGGTGTCCTTTTCAAAATGGGTTCGTTGAAAAAAAATTATGATGGGATCCAAGCAGTCTTGGAATAGTTGAGCATCCTCCCATCCTTGGGAGAGGCTCCCAGCAGCTCAGATGAGCAGCAATGCAAAAAGCAGCCTTGGGAAAGTTCTCAAACCTGGTACCTCTGCAGTCTCTGATCATTTTCCAAAATAGGTGTGTCTGGCTAATGAAATGGGTTTCTTTTTAGGTAGGTGGTTTTTTTTTTAAATCTTTAGTTCGGATATTTAAGAAAAGTTTTAAACTGAGTGGTGGACAGATGCTATTGAAAAATCATGTTTTTCTTAATGTCATAATTTTCTTGCATATCATTGTAATCTTAATAATGATAAATAATCTGTTAAAAGCAATTATGACCTGAATAATAATCCTAACTAATAAACAGAATGTACTGTGTAATTTTGGTCGTTTGCAGCCATCTGGCTCCAGTCTTACTAATTGACTTAAAGCATAGCAAAAATGCCAGCAACATACAGTGTTCAGCTGAAGTGTACAGCTGAAGCTCCTGAGCAAGCATTCCTTACAGGAATCTACTTCTTTTTTTTGAATAAAAAATAAATCAATACATCAAAATTATTGCTAGCTCTATTACAGCAGCAGAGATCGTGAATCCATCAGTACTGTCTTCCACTGAGCTCAAAAGAACTTTATTTATAATGATTTGATCGTGTGTGGTTTCATTATATTCTAGTGAAACTGCGACTGGAAGTCTTTGAAAGTATCCAGGAGTCTAAATTCATGCTTGCACTTACTTCTGAAGCTGCCAGAATTTAAATACTTTTCGTGCTTGCTGCACTTTAAGGTGTCTCTTAAAACTCAAGCTCTCCTTTTGGCTGGATGTTATTTGCAGTTTGGCTTTTTTTTGATTAATGCAGATCACTGCTGAAATTTCCAAGGTTTTCACTCAAGACTTTTAGACCCTTCAGTTTAATTGGCCAAAATGAAGCCATGTGCCCATTCTCTGGTTTTTCAGATATAATATTTTGCCATCTTGGAGCTGGTTATTTTTTTTTTTCCCACTTATTGCGGAGGTGACTTTCTTCTATTTTTCTAGCCAAAACTGCAGTGTAGTGACATTGTGGCTAGTTTGGCTCCGTCTGGGTGCTTGCAGTCTGTTTAATTACTGTAATAAAGTATTTATAACAGTGCCAGCCCCCAGCTTCACCACTCAACACCTATCCCTAGGAATTAGGGGTGCTTGCTTCTTTGTTGTGGGTGGGCCTATGTGAGGCAGGGAGTTAGTGAGGGGGAGTTGAGTGCTGAGGTGGGATCAACCTGTGGCTGCCCTGATGGAGTGTTTTGGGTTTGGCTTTTTCCAAGCACTGGTGGCAAAGCTTTGGTGGGCCCTGTGAGCGGAGCAGGGTTCCCTGTTGGTCACAAGCCAGACCTTCACATCTCCATGTCCTCCCCTTTCATTCGAGTCATGGCTGCCCTATCAAGTGTCTGTTCTTGGGGAGGACATGGATAATTGCCTGGATTTGCATAATGAAGCAAATAGCCTGGTTTGCTGTTCCAGGCACTGGCATTTTCTGCATAGTTGGCTAAATTTGCTTATGCCATTCAGACAAGTTCTAAGACTTAGACACTCTTAGAGCAATTTGAGTGGTTTCAAGAAGTGGAAAGGTATGAATTGTAGTTTCAGCCCTCGGTTTGGTGGAATAAGCTGTGGTTAAAGGAATTACATGGCATGCTGACTAATTGCTTATTTATTTTCACCTATGTTGCTGTGTATAATCATAGCTGCTCTCAGATATTGTCCCTTGTCCCTTAACATGTATCGTCAGATAATATTCACCTGTTTGAGGGGTTGGATTTGTTGAAGGTTTTCAGTAAATAATGATATGAAGAGTTAGTAAGGAAGAAATACAATTCCTGTGAGGTCTGGTAAGGATGCAAGGATAAAGACTTGAAGTTCAGAGGGAGCTCTGCTGCCTGATCCATGTTTTTAGATGTCTATTTATGGATCTAGATGAATTGATGGCTAATCCCAAACTTTGCAGCCCTCTGAATGGAGCAAAGAGCTCCTTTGGTTTAAGCAAAGCCTTTGGGGCAAAGCCATGTGTGGGATGTGTGCCAAAAACTGGGATGAAAGTTGTCTCATTTTGGGCTGAGGCAATAAGATGCTCCCTGGCAGTATTTTTAGATGGCTTGTGAGTGAACCTGTCCTCCCTGCTGTGCAAAGAAGGTTGGACTCCATTCAACATCTATTCTGGGTTTCGTGGAGGTTTTTTTTTGGTTGGGTTTTCTTTTTATTGTTGGTTTTTTTTGTGGGTTTTTTTGATTGTGGTTGGTTTTTTTTTTTAGCAAGATCTACTAAATTATTCCCTCTTCAAGGAGCAGACTTTATTGGTATGTTTCTGATCAGTGTAAAACCAGAGATCTGCTGGGAATACTCTATTAAAGTAAATAATTTTAAAAAACCAACCCAAGAAGCTGTATTTGCAGCATGGGACACTCGGTCTGTGCCTGACAGGGACATGTGAAAGCCCTTGCATAGCTTGATTGCCTTCATGATATGCTTGATCTGAGTTAACTTGTTTTCTGTACCCTCTTCCATTTCATTTTGTAGTAGCAAATAAAGCTTGGATGTGGTAAATGTGATGTCTGCTGCTGCTTGATAATACAGGCCAGTGAATAAATGAACTTCCTCTGATATTCCATATCTTCTCCTAATAAACAGAAATGCTGCAGTGAGATTGCGTGTGAGTGAGTTGGAATTACTTATTTTTGTCTTCTCTCCTTAAAGTTGTTTTTCTCATGCACTTGCATGTTTTCAGTTTGCCAAGAAAATAACTTCTGACATGAGATACAGGATTGGTGATTTAAAGCAGAATCAGGGTACTCCCCACATGATTTTGAGTTGGAGTCTGTGATTCTGAAGTGTTTCAGAATTAGAGGACTTTGGGTATGAAGTCGTATGGCTAATTGAATCTATTGAAAGTAAAAATGACAGGAAATATTTAGGAATTTTCTGTTATGGAGAGCAAAGGGAGTAGGAACAGCAGCTTTTTAGATGGTTCTTGATCATGTACTCCTCCTTACAATTTTCAGTTGTTTTCCAAACATGTATTAAAAAAAAACAAAACAAAAAAAAAAACCAGTGTGGGAGGCAATAGGGAGGCAGAGACTGTGAAGATTTTGGTGTGTTAAATCCCAGTCATCCTCCAGATGGGTGCCTTCCCATTTGCTGCATGTGGAGGTGTGGGAGCAGGGGCTTCTCCTGCCCTGTGTCCAATGGGAAAGCGGAGCAATGCCTGGCAGTGCAGATCTCTGGCCGGCAGAAGGGGGAATTGGAATGGTGCATTGGCATCACTCACTGGTAACACATTCCCTGTGCCAATGCTGCAGCTCTCTGTGCTTTCCACAGCATGGGCCAGGGTCCCTGCTCACCCACCTTGGTGCCATGAGCCCCTTGGAGAACCCTTGGCACCTGCTGCCTTGGATCCTTGCTGGAGCAAAGAGCAGCAGCGTTCATCATGGGTGCATAACTACAACAGGATTTAGGGAGGAACCTTTGGGATTAATGCTAAAAATATTCAGGTAACCATCTGAGTGCTTGAAGTAGGGGTTTTTTTTTTCCCAAGGCATGGTGAGGAAGGAGATGAAGACTCCTCATCTGTTTGCTATCCTCATAGCACAGCCTGGCTGCTGAATATCTGAGTGACAGGCAATCTGGCCTATCCATATGACCATATTGTTTTCCTCCCCTAATTAGCCTGGTCCTTACTGTGCTGATGAGGAAACAGATGCACTGAGCAGCAAATTACCTTCATCTTGCCTCTGCACAAAAAAGACACAGCACTTAATTGACTCATTTGATCTCCGGCAATTCAAAGCAAGTAAAGTGGAAATATTTAAAAGTGGCACTTCATTTTTGAATAGGGGAAAAGTGTGTTGGGAGTGCACATACATGCATTTGTGTATGCTTGTAGTTTTACAGTGTCAGATGTGAGGGTGATGGTGAGGCTTGTGCTATCGCTTTTGATGTCTTTAAAGAGAGGCACAAGCAAAAAACTGAAAAAGTACTCTATTACTTCCTTTGTCAACAGCAAAATATTTGCATGCTTAACTGCACCAATATTTCTCTACAGATCCTAGGCTGTGAATATTCCTTTTCTGTGCAGCATGGCATGCTGCACATATGGGCAGCTGAAATGCCCCATTCCTGCACCTCTGAGCTCCTGTCTGTGCTGCTGCCTGGGCACTAGTGACAACGCAGGGGTCCTCTGTTGCCCCAGTTTTCTCTACTCAGTTTTTTCCTGTATTTGCACAAATAAATATGTATTTTCCCCTATTGGGTGGGGCTTTTTTGTTTGTTTATTTGGTTGGTCTTTTTGTCTTTTAAATTTTTTGTTTGTTTGTTTTTTCCCCCTTTTTGCTTGTTTCCCTTTGTTTCTATTGCAAATATATAAGGGTACATTTTGCAGATGCTGCTCAAGGGATTGAGTTCTTACTGGCTGTATGTAGCTGGTGCCTGACATGTGCCCCAGCACTGGTGTGGGTGCAGGGCCTTTCAGCCCTTGGGATCACTGGGAGACTTGCAGCAAAGGTGCACACTGCACATTCAACAATTCCCATGTAGACCAATAGGATGTGCCTGGCACAATGCAATCAAGCCTTAAAGACGGGGGAGAAACTTGTCTTTTACTTTATAGCCTGTGTGTGCATTTATGCCTTGGGTCCCCAGGGTGAAAGTCATCTGCTCAAGAACAGTCACTCCGTGAATTTACCAGCTCACTGTGGCTTGAGTTTTTTCATGGTGTCTTAATCCTTCATGAGGTGGTTTCTCCTGCAACTCTCCACGTGGAATGCTCTCCAAAAAGGCATTATTTACCATGCAGACATTGTGGTGGCCGTCCCCTTTGTTGGGACACTGTATCTTAGCAGATCCCAAGCATGTTTAAGGTGCAGATATTTCTCTCCCTTGCCTCTGACCTAATGTACCTTCCCCATGTATGATTACATCACATGGATTTGGTGCTCTGCTGCACTTCAGAAGAAGCTGTCACCAAGTCTGCTTCTGTTTCCATTTACTCCCTTTACACTCTCGAGTGTTTGAGAGGCAGCAGAAGTAATAGTACCCTGCATGCTGCCAGGGCATTTATGGGTAACCTCATATCAGCTTGCATTTCTCAGATGAGGGACTTTTTCTTAAAAATACAATTAGAACTTAGAATACAATTTAGAAATACTAAACTTTCTCTTTAAATGACTAAAACTCCATATTTATACTGAAAAGATGATCACTGAAATGTGTTCAGGTAGTACCAGCTTCACTCAGTGTACTGCATCCCCATCTGCTTCTTTCCCTTTTCCTAATCTTTCCACCTTCTGCATTTGTTACAGATGCCTGTTTCAATAGATTGCTATTGCTGGTGGCTTTGAGATGGATTTCAAAGACCTTTTGCTACTTGCTTTCCAGTTCTACTTAATATTTTCATCCAGTTTATAAAGTGCAAGTGTGACAGAACACTTTTTCATTAAGTGTGCCAGTTCCTTCAGGAAAGCTCCTGAGCGTACACCATCCCAAAAGTGCAGTGCTAGTTCAGTAAGCAAAGTGACCATGCTGTAAAGAAAGGCAGATGGAATTAGAGGGGATATTTTGGATGCAGTATGGATTACAAATGCTAGATTTGCCATGGTAAGAATCCTGACTTATCTGTTACCTTGGTGATTTTTTTTTTTTTTTTTGAGCCATGAGGTAAGGGGTATTTTTTATAATGAAAATTACATATGCTTATTCCATTTTACTTGAGCACAAACTTTCCAGGGGAAGGAAGTGGGAGCAGGTAGTAGAGTCAAATACTGGTAAGCAGATGTATTTTTCAAGCTTTTTTCCCCCCTCTGATTATAAGATGCGGAATTTCTTACACCTGAACAAAGAAAGTAGAAACAAACTGCCACAAAAGGCAGAAACTACAAAGGCAAAAACAAGGATATCTGTAAAACAAGGATACTGGAAACATAATTTTCATTAGTGTTACAGTAAGTGACACCTTTTTACCTAGTGTGGTACTACTCTCATTTATGTAATTACCTGTTGCTTTTAACATTGCATATGCTGTAACAGAGCTGATTAAATGAAAAGTGCATCTGCCATTGAGTCAGACTGCTATGTTGGTGATGAGCTGTTCAGATTTTAAATAATTTGTTGTAGCAAAAGTCCTGCAGTTCATAGTTGTAGTTATGTATTCTGGCTGAGAGACCATTTGAGATGGAGTTGGTGCATTATTCACTCGTGTGCTTACTGTGCATTCTTGTGAGAAAATTGCGAGTCAATGAAAGGACAGCTCTTGTCTGCCGGTATGGGTTATTTTGGATTGTTTAATTTTAATTACTGTTTTTAAGTTGTGCAGAGTGGCCAGGGCTCAGCACTCCTGCTCTGGGGAGATGTGCACAGTGCAGGAGAGGCTGTGCTGCCCTCACAGAAGGGGGGTATAAGTGGGGCAGCCCGTGCTGCCACATCCTGCCTGGATTGGAAACAGCTTCCACAGGGTGCCATCCTACACTGTGAACGTTTATGGATAATCACAGTGTAAGTGGGAAACACAGACATTCCCTCCTAAAGAGGATGGAGTTGGTTTGTTGAGGCTCTCAGTGGGTGGTGGGCACTGTTGTTGCTTTCCAGGAGTTGCAATGACAGCTTGAAAAGCACAGGCATGGGGCATGGGTGAGTCAGGAATAGAGCAAAGCCGCTGAAAGTTAAAAGGAGCTGCCTTGCTAGTCCTGCCTGAAGAAATCTATAAAACTCCTGGGGGTTTGAGCTGAGGAGGGGTGCTCATCTGGGCTGGTGTGAGGCTCTGGGTGGGAATCAGAGCTGGGCTTGCAGTGCTGCTCTGGGACAGCAGCTCTTGGCAGCTGGGGCTCTTGTGCCTGAGAGGTGTTCTGCAGCCACTCTGAATGTGGCTGAATGTCTGGACTCTGCTGGGGGGATACAGGGGGAAATCTGTATCTACAGGCACCAAATGTTACCTTGGGGGCAGTCCATGGAGCCTGGAAGACTCGAAAATTTACTTTGTTACTGACTTTTTCAAGATATAGCTAGGGTTGTATGGGTTTGAGCTTGTTATGAGTGGTTTTTTTTTGTTTGATTGTTTTGTCTTGGGCTTCTTTGTTGCTTTTCTTTGTTTTCATTCTTGTTCTGCTTGAACTGTCCTTGCTGACAGATAAATACATCTTGCCACTTCTAAGCAAGATAGTTCTTTGAATGTCTGCAGAATCAGGGCTGAGATTTCAGACCAAGTGAGCCCTTGAAATGTCTCTGGTTCCTGAGTACTTGGAAATCTGTCCTAATGCCAGCAGTGTCAGAGACCCTGGTGCCTGGCTGGGTCTGGAGCTGTATGGGCAGGCAGAGCGAGCCTCCTGCAAGGGGTCAGCAGAAGGGTTGGGAGCATCACTCCAAAGTTAATTTTACAGTTCTGTTTATTGTCCTTCTGCTCCTCAGTCCTGGATGAAGGGGTGCCCTGAGTGTCTGAAGGGACTGATTTGTTGAGAAGCACCCAGAAGGTTATGCTGCCCTCCCCTCAGGATAGATGTACAGTGAAAGAAGATTAAGAAGTTGTTTAGCAATGTAACAAAACAATAAAAAAAAAACCAAACCCAACCCAAACCATTAAAAGCAGGGGGGAAAGCCAGATTAGTCTGAAAAGAAGAGTAGTGATTTTGAAATGTTGCAAAAAGGATCAGCTTTTGTGTGCAGCGGTTGCCACGCAGGGACTTAGAGGCGTTACTGACGGTACCTCATTGAGGACCTGTTTTGGTGCTCTCCTGGCTGAGGTTTTGAGTGCTGATAGACAAGTATTTATGCATGTGCTGCACTGCTGTGTTGGTCATCTCATCACAGAGTGGAAAATTAATTGTTCCACCGTGGAGAAGATCTGAATGCCAAGCACCTTCCTCCTTCCCCCCTGCCTCCTGCTTTTCTTTCAATATTTAGCCAAGGCAGCTGAGCTTTAATATAAGATTTCCCCATGTCTTTGCATACATCATTGAGGGACTGTAATTCCACAAACTCAAGTATAGGTCTCAAATAATCACCTTTTGAACTTAATTGTGAAACTAATTGAACAAAACTTGCTGGGAAAGACAAAATAATATAGCTTATGTCTGTTAGAGTGTCCAAGTGTGGCTATTGTAACAAAGCTTTCTCTCCTCACCCCCATCTCCCGTGATGGCAGTTTATGTATTTTTCAAGTATAATTAACAGGAGAGAGCCAGAAAATAGATTTTCTTTCTTGGTGCTAAAAATGGCTAATTGTTTTTTATCAATATAAAAGAACTTCAGGAATAGGGAGATAATTACTGCATGTTTTATGAGGGACATAACAAATGCATTTCCAAAGTGATCCAAAGGTATGGCTCTCAGGGGCTTAGGGAGTGAGAGTGTGGCAAGATGGGAGAGATTTGGTTAGAATTTTGTCTTAATTTCTTGACCACTGGTGAGGGGTTTCCCCTCTCCAAAAGGGAATTTCTCTTTTGCACTTTCCGTCATGATTTTTGCCAAACTGGGAGGTGATAAAAATGAGGTTTCCTTGCGTTTGCGAAGTGTTTTAAGTTTTGTGGGTGAAACTCTTCATAACTTAAGTGGCACTCATCTCAAATGTGGTCTAAACTGTAAGGCTTGTCATCCTTACTTGAGTAAAATGCCTTTGATTCACTGGGAGCTGGACCTAGGAAAAATATCCACAGTGTTACGTGTAGCTCAAGTGTTTTATCCAATAGAAAAACAAATGTATAAAACTATTGAAAATATTTTTTATTTAATTGATTGGGAGCTCCTGGTACATGCAGGTCCTATTGTGGTGCTCTCTGCTGTGGGGAAACCTTAAGTGAGCAAAGCACCCCAGAGCATGAGGTGTTTCCACCTGTGTTAGTGGGGCTCTAAGTGTGAATTCAGAGAACTGAGAAGAGTGAGTTCCTGGTGATTTTTCCTAGTGGCAAGGGAGATAATTGGCAGCTATTGTCAGTGCCTGTGGCAAATTGCAGTGTTTAGAGTTGGCAATTTCCAGGATCACGGCAAGGACCGGTTTCTATCTGGAGCCAGCGAGAGTAAATCCTCTCATAGGGTGCTCAGCTGGAGCTGGCTGCAGCTAGGGCTGCCCTGCCTACATTCCCTCCTGTCCAGCTGAAGCGTTTTCGCTCACAATTCAATTTCTCTTTTAACAGCAAAGTAGATGTAATTTTGGTGACTGCCTGAACATTACAGCGCTCACAGAAAAACTGAATGCATGATCCATCTCACAGTGGTTGCAACTTGTGTCTGCGCTGTGCAAGGTGCTCGGAGGTGGTGTGCACCTGCAGGCTGTTAGCAGCAGAATACAGACCAAGTCTATCAAGGAAGTGGTTATTTCATTAATTGGGAATAGCTGCCTCTCCCAGCATCTGCCTTGCTGATTGATTTCTGTGTTTGCAGGGTCCTAGGCCCCTCGCAGTGGGCGCTGCCGTGTGTTTGCTTGTTTGCTTCCCAGCATTTTGGTCCCCTGCACCTTCTCTCAATAGCACTTTTCTTTGCAGCATGAAAGCTTTGCATAGTAAGGACTTCACAACACCAGAATGAATGTTACTTTATTTTCTTTCTTCCTTTTTTCCCCTCTCCCCACTCTGCTCTCTGCATCCACAGTTTTTGCTCTGTGTGCTAGGCCAGAAGCTCCTTTGTTGTGTCAGTAGGACTGGCTGAGCTGAAGGGCTGTAGCCCTCTTTTACCCATGACAGCTCACTAGGAATATGTGTGTGTTTGCCTTATGCCTTTCTTTTTTTCTCCTGTCAGAGTAATTAGTGTGGCTTTATGCCTGAAATCGGTGAAGAGAGGAACAGTGAAATCTGTCTGCACTGAAGTGCAGCAGAGACTTTCATTAACCTTATAATCGAGGAAAAAATCAAAATTAAATAAGTCATGCACAGTAAGCAATGTCACAATTTGCTGCCCCTTTCTTTTGTGCAGGACAGAGGCCTGCAGGGAGGCTGAACCCTGTGTCTTGTCAAGCATTTCTAATTCTCAGCAATTTGGGGCTGCAAGGGAGGGGGCTGCACCTTGTGCTCCCATATCTCCTTCTCCCACCACAATTTGCTATTTCCTCTCCAAAAATGAATTTGAAAAAGTTTCAGTTCAAAGTGATGCACGGGAAACTGTTTTCAAATACTGTATGGAAAGCTTGGTGTTGCGGTAAAATGCATATTTAGGAGAAAAAAACCTGAAGTTAGCGTGATGAGAATGGACTTCTGGAAGATTTTGGCTCACTCTGTTCCTCCATGTCTGAGAACTCATTCCTGTGTGAATGCCACCTTTTTTCTTATTGGCATCCCTGGATTTGAATACCAGGGAAATATACAGTTGACTTTATGCTTAGGTAACTTTCTTGTGAAATACTCAATTTTCATTACCTTTCTTATTAGACTTTTTTTTTCCATGTAGAGTTTAATGTAATAATAATTGGACATTAGCTGAACAAATGTAAGTCAGCAGTTTTCAGCCTGTAGAGTATTTTTTTCTTTTTTGTTTTTTAAATTTTTTTGTCAGATGGAATGCTTTTTGATGAGAGGTGGTGGGTTGGATGCTAAACGTGGTGAGCATTCAGCTCCTGTATTTTTGTGGCTTTGAATAAATTAGTGTCAAAGATCTGAATTTACATTTTCATTTCCCTGTTCATTCACTTAAGCCAGTTATATTTATCTAGAGGTGGTCAAACTTTTTCACATTAATAACTTTCCACTAAGAATAATTTTGGTTTAAGTCAAAGTTGTCTAGAGGAAAACTGCTCTTGTAGTTTTTGGGTTTTTTAATTTTTTTTTCTCCTAACAGCAGAGTATTCACACTGCCTTAGCTTAAAGAAACTGTTTATTCCCTCTTCCCCGTCCCCCTTCTCATCCCATTTCTTTTTATCTTTCTTTTTACACAAAAATGAAATGAAACATTTTAAGATACTGAAATGGTCATCCAGAGGTTACCAAGGGGTAACCAGGTGGATACAGTTATATCACTGCTCATGATGAGGGAGGATAATTAGTGCAGCCTGTGGCCCAAATTATAAACTTCGTATGTTCTTTTGGAGCTTCATACTTCATATGTTTGAGCAAACAACTGCAGTTCTAACTCAAAATGACTTGGTTTGAAGTATGTATTTAATAAGATAATTTAAATGCTGCGAGAGTAGAATGCAGTTTTTGTAAGCAGTGCTTGGAGTATTTGAGTGCTTACATTTTGCTTTAAAATCTCCTCGTTTGTTCATTATCAAGGAGCATGTCTCTGTACAGACTGCGTTGTGTTGTGTATGATTTTCAGTACTTCCCTTTTAAATGAGAACTTTTTATAAAAGAACAGGACTTGTTACAGCCCTAACTCTGTGCGTAGTTAGAGAAAAAAGTAAATAAAAAGTCTAACAACCATCATCAGTCTGTAGGAGCTGGAATGAGAAGAGCTAACGATTGCTGTCCAAGTGATAAATGGAGGAACCATCTGAGAGGGCCTTGGCAACAAGAGAAGACAGATGAAGGCAAAATGGCTCCTCTCTGCCTGCCTTTTGTTCTTTGAGGGCTATTATGATTAAAGCTTATTTAGCAATCTGCCTCTTAACCTGGGCTTAAGTGAAGTTTTTAGTGAAGAGGCACACAGTAATAAATTAGGGCAATTAGCTCTAATCTAGCATATCTGCTTTTCTTATGGAGGTGGTGTGCCCGAGTGGAAAGGGAGAACTTGATTTCAGGGCTGAGCAGGTACCTGTGGGAAACACGGGTTGGGGTGTCTTCACTGAGGGTCCTACCCTTTCCAGTGGATGGATTCTGCATCATTGTCCATGGGATTGGGATGCAGGGTGTTGGAGAGTGGCCTGTGTGGAGCACTCATGCCAGAAGGTGGGTGAAAGGATCAAAATGGATTTTGGGGAGTTCATTTTGGAAACAATTTTGGTCGGACCTGAGTGCATTTGATTTGCTGTGTTTAGACTGTTTTGGATGGTTCAATTGATGATAATCCTTCTGGAGGGGAAGCATTGTTCTTATAAAGCCGGAACAGCCCAGTTCAGCAAGCAGGCAAGGACCAGGCTCTCCAGAGGCACCTTATGAAACGTCCATGGTACATAAAATGGTGCTTAAAGTTCATCATAAGTGCTTAAATCTGGAAAGATGAGCTTATGTGTGTGTAAAAAGCTTTATGGGATTGGGCTGCAAGCTGGAGAGGGATGTGCTTTTTTCTCTGTGCTTCTGGAAAGGTCACTGACTTGGTGGGATCCTATCCTCACAGAAACTACAGCTCTTTCCTTTGTCAGATTTACCTGGAGCAGCGTTTCTGGAACAGGAGGTCAGGTAAGATGTGGTGGCAGGCTGCCTGGTCCTGTCAGTGCCAATGAGGGGCTGCAGCCATCCTGGGGGGGAGCTGTGTGCTGTCTCACCTGCTTTTGTCACCGGCTGGAAATGGCCCCTTGCAGGCCACGGCTGTCTCCAGTGTGAAGTTTTACTGGTGCCTGGCCTTTATGGGGCTCATTTCTCAGCTGTTCCACCCCTAAGGCCATAAAGCCAAGTGCCTGAGGTCTGATTGTCGTCCTCTGTTTTGTAAACTGTGCTGACACTTTTCCCTTGCTCCTAGAGCCTGCAAAACTTTAATTCTGGAGAAGACACGAGTGTGAAGTTTTTAAACTGGTGAGAGTGAAACTCATTCAGTTACTCACATATTTGCAGAAGGGTGTGAAGGGGAGACCTGTGTGATTTTGTGCATCTGTAGGAGTGAAGACTTGAAGCAGATTTTGTCTGGCTGTTTTTACCCAGACGTTGCAATTTCTAAGCTTATTTGCTGTGCTGCCATGCTGAGCCGTAAGACTTGGAGCTGTACAGGGAAAACCCTTGTGCTCCTCTTCTTGTATCGTTGGGGCTGGAAATAGCAAAGCAAATTTGTCATATGGGAGCAGCCAGGTTTTGTTCCCACTTTTTATCATGCAAGGAGAGGATATGCTATACAGTTACACACCTTTTTTGTGTTCCTGCACAGCAAGTGCAGCAGGAGGGGAGGTTTGGGCCACGGTAGTGTTAGAAAGAAGGATGTGAGGAAAAAGTAAAAGCTGCATTCTAAGGATAAATCTTACTGGAGAGGTACCTCCTGCTTTTCAAGAAGATAAAAGGCTTATAAAAATAAGGTAGGCAATGAAGTTTAACTAAGAAATGGAATACCAAATTAAAAATGCGAGTGCCAACTCACTCAATGCAGTGTCAACCCTTCTGATAATGTGCTGGTCTCTTGAACTTAGAATTGATTAATCAGTCAACTGTTCCTTTGTTAAGCAAGCAGTTATATACTGGCAGGAGGAAGTATAGTGGGGTTTGATCCTGTACATCATATAATTAATATACGTTCACATAGCAATAACTAGGCTACAAGTCTATAAAACCACTGATAATAAGGATAATAAGTGTTAATTAGTTGACATAAAATTATTCTTTTTAATTCTATAGCTGCTGCTTTAATTGAAGTGACTCATTTCCTTAAGTAAGCCTTAGTGCTGTGCTACTCTCCTGTCACAGTTCCCAATTTAGAAGTAGCTCAGTCTCACAGGATTGGCAGTGACTTGCTGTTGTGCTCAAAGTAGGTATTTTGATGACTTCCATAGAAAAGAAAAGAGAAAAAAGAGAAAAGGGAATTTTTAGGGTTAGTAGTTAATACTGTATAGTTTGGTCTCCAGTGCAATTACCAAAAGTGCTCAAGCTGCTGTGGAGGGAATGTTTTGGATTCTGACCATAGCCTTGGATGATCTTTCTCTTGTTTCCTTAAATTTTATTTTGTATTGGCAAACTTCTTTCAATGCTGTTCATCAGCTGCTCATCACTTGGATGACCTGAGAGTATAAGGGATGTGCCACCCACCCTGCTGGGTGTGGATGCCTCTGTGTGCACCAAGATGCAAAGAAGTGAAGAATTAAGTTTGTTTTATTGTTGGGCATAGTAAATTAGAAGAAGGACTTGTTTTTTACCTCCTTTCAGATTCCACAGGTACTTGGTGAAGCCTTGTGGTAGCCTTGGTGGTTTTCAAGTCTAGTTTATAGGAAGCACTGGAGACTCAGCTAGTGTCTGTGCTGTTTACTGACTTCAGAGATAAAAGTTGGCAGGTGGGATCCCTGAGCTGTTCACAAATTCATGTGCATTAGGGGATTCAGCCTCCTTAGTCAGGTGTCACATCCCTAAATTAGGTGCAGGATGCAGTGCTCCATTTTTGTGATTTTAAGGGGGTTCATGCTTAACAAAAATACCTCATTTTGTTGCCAGAATGAACTTTTTCAAATAGGCAATTGATTGCCACATCAGCTGAGATGGTGCATTGTTGTGGTTTGACACCGGCAACACGCCAGGCACCCAGGAAAGCCATTCATTCACCCTCTCCTGCTATAGTTGGGCAGACAGGAGGGGAAAAAAAGTTAACAAAGGGCTCATGAGTTGAGATGAGGACTGGGAGAAAACAGTCTAAGGGCATAACAGGTAGAATTGTTAAGGTATAAGGTAAATTTATTTATTATTAACAGAGTCCCCCCCCCGCCTCTCTCTCTTTCCCACAGTGCAGGGAGATGGAGTGGGGGTTTGGGTCAGTTCATCACTCAAGATCTGCTCACTCAGGGAGAGGAGTCTTTCCTCTGCTATGCCATGAGACAGTTCTCCATGAACTTCTCCAGTATGGCTCCAATCTCACAAGTAGAAGTCCTGCCAAAACTGCTGCAGTGTGAGTTCTTTCCATGGGCAAATGGTCTTCCCAAAACTGCTGTGGTGTGGGTCACTCATCCACAGGGTGCAGTCCTTCAAGGATAGGCTGCTCTAGTTTGGAAGCAGGGGTCCTCTCTCCATTTGGATCTACTACTGGATCACAGCTTTCTCTGGCATCCACCCACTCTAGTGTAGCACTTCTCCCATGGGCTGTGGGTGGGTCTCTGCATCCCCCATGGACCTCACGGACTGCAGGAGCTCAGCTGCTTCACATGGCCTGCAGGGGAATCTTGGCTCTGATGCTTGGAACACCTCCTCCCTTTCCTTCTCCACTGACCTTAGCACTGCCATGTTGTTTTACCTCACATGTCCTCACTTCCTCCTCTTCTCTGACTAGACAAAAAACTGCTTCTCATGGGTACCATTGCCAACAAGTTTCACCAGTTCAAAGGTTCCTGCAGGATCCTGCAGTGCTGAGAGGTTGATCTTGTCTAGGTTCTGTGCTGGGAGTTGCTCCCCATGTTTCTGTGGCCCCATCACCACCGTGTGGGCAGTGGTGGCTGCCAAGGCACGGGTGCTATTTAATACCTCTCTTCATGAAGGGTGCTGAAAAGGAGAAGCCACCACTGCTGCCCCTGGAAAAAGTCTGCCTATGCTCTGTTGTGATTTTCTTCTTAAATATGTAATTACAGAGGCATTACCAACATCTCTAATTGGGCCAGCAGTGTGTCCATCTTCAGAGCAGATTGACACTGCTCTGGCAGACATGGTGGAAGCTTCCAGCAGCTTCTCACAGAAGCTACTTCTGTGGCCCTTCCCCACTACACAAGGCCAGGTTGTGCCAAATGAACACATGCATTTACTAACCAGTTTTGGAGATAGTAATTCCCTTCTTTCCCAGTTTTCTTCTGGAAAGGCCTGAAGTCTTATCTGGACCTAATATTTTGCATTTATGTTCTGTAATGAGTTGACTGTTTTCTTTGAATTTCTTACCACCCTCTTTTGGAAACCACTGCAGACTCTGAAGGTATTCTGTAGAAGAGGCATCAACCCTGCTGTCAGCATTTGTGACATTGCAGTACCCTAGAACACAGATGAGTTCTTCACCCTTCAACCAAGAGGACAAGTTCCCTGCCTGAAATTTGGTGTCATAAAAACAGATGAATGTTTGAGAAGGGTTGCAAGGAGGCACAAAGAAGGGGATAGTCAATTTGATCAACAGTACAGTGAAGCTTTGGAGGAAAGCCCCGAGGCTGAAGACCATGAGAGCTTGGTGTCCTTCTTAAGGAGCAGGTGGGCAAGTGACTGGCTGAAGAAGGGAGTGAGGGCTTGTGGGCATAGCTGAACACTGGTTAGGGGAGTAAGAGGGCTTTGCACAAGGAAAGACTTGGATGCTTGAGTAGGTCTAGACAGCAAGACAGTGAGGTGCTGCTAGAAGGAAGGGGCCATAAGCCTATGGGTTTTGAACATATATTATTCACATTTATTAACTCACAAATTTCTAAAAATCTGTAAATAATCAGGTATGTATATCTGTATAAGAGATGACATTATGTGGACATAACCATTCTGGTCCAATAGGTTGTGTATATATCGGTAAGTTGCAATCCCATAGTGGTTTTTCCTATCCTGTGGTGTCCTCCTTGGCCCTCCAGCTTCAGGTGGGCTGCTCCACTGGTAGAAGGCAGCTGGTGAGCAGTTCTGAGTGTGGTTCTCTGCAGCCTTTTTGGGGTTGAGACCTTCAGTGTGAGTAATTATCTCCTGAAGGGGGGGATGTTGTGAGGCTCTTAAATTAGAGGCACCTTATTAGCCACACTTCATGTGCCAAGTGTTTGCTATAAAAAGATGCACCTTGCTGCTAAGACTGAGTGATTAATTTGCAAGCCAGCAAGTTGTTAGATTGTGCTAACAATTACCATATTTGATAGATTAAAGCCTGCACGAGGGTATCGGTTACCTTGGGAGTTTATTTACAGTTCCTGATCTGTGGCAGGCAAAGGATTCGTGGTGTGACAATGACTATATCATGTCTCAGTGATCCCATCACATTTAAAAATAATGTCCTAGCTGAAAATTCTGAAAATTTTGCCCATCTGTTTGTTATGCAGGTACCCAGCCCTTTTCATTTTGAAGCTTGGCTTCTTCCTACAAGAAGCCATCAGCTGGATGTATGTCTCTGTGGAGAACTTCCCTCCTGTGAAAATAAAATTAAGAATCCATGAAACTTGTGTTTTGCCCTGAAATGAAAATGTTACCTTTTAGACTAGAGCTGAATATATACTGTGACCATCAATCTGTGTGTGTAAGCTATATGTAACTTGGAGTTTGCACAAGAAGCTGATTTTTTTCTTGCTGGAGTCCTTACAGTTTGTCACCAGAAGTGTTTAATTATTTAGGTGGAGAAAGAACATGATTGACTTTATGGTCCAGTAGTCTCAAAGTTTCACATTCTTCAAGGCACTGGTGAAAACAGTTGGTGGCGATGGTGGCAAAGTCACTGCCTCAGCTCTTCTTCTGATCAGAAATGATGTCCTATAAAGAGACAATGAAATTCTCATGGTATTCTTATTTTGCAAACTGACATCCATCTAACCAAAAGCTGTTACTCCCCAGGACTTGGTGTGAGATCAAAACTGATGTTAACAGCCCTCCTCTGCAGCAGTGGCACTTGGGAAGACAAAAATAGATGTGCCCCAAAACATCCATCCCTTCAGGAGATTTTTGACCTGCATCCTTGCTTATGTAAAGTTTTCGTACCTTTTGTCCCTCTCTTTTCCAAGTGGTTTTATTCATTCTGACTTGTGATCAGGCCCTGTTTTAATAACTCCTGAGCTGCTGTTGTCCCCGCAGAGCAGAGAGGAGGACCTGGCACGTCAGAAACCTTCAGTGGTGGCAGCACACAAAAGGTCACCGTCCAGCCGGTGAGATTCATGGGCCATGGGCAGCCGGGCTGCTTCCCTCCTCCTCATGCCTTGCATACCTCTGTGCCCATGTCATTGCTGGGCACTCTCCCTCTCTCCTCCCCTTGTCTTATCACTGTTATTGTTTTGAATGTCAAAATGAATGATGGTCACCGCCTCCTGTAAAAAAGTTTTGGGGAGAAGCAGTGCTGGGAACTCTGGCAGCCAAGGCAGTGCTTGGGGAACAATGTCGCCCTTGTTCTGCTCTCCCTTTTGGGCATCTGCAGCTCATCCAGCCCTGGAAGCCCAGCTCTGTCCCAGGGACACGGGGCAGGCACGAGGACACGGGGCAGGCACAGGGACATGAGGACACGGCCCTGTCCCAGGAACACGGGGCAGGCACAGGGACACGGCCCTGTCCCAGGAACACGGGGCAAGCACAGAGACACGGCCCTGTCCTGGGGACACGGGGCAAGCACGGGGACATGGGGCAGGCACAGGGACACGGCCCTGTCCCAGGGACACGGGGCAGGCACAGGGACACGGCCCTGTCCCGGGGACACGGGGCAGGCACAGGGACACGGCCCTGTCCCAGGGACACGGGGCAGGGACAGGGACACGGCCCTGTCCCGGGGACACGGGGCAAGCACGGGGACACGGGGCAGGCACAGGGACATGGCCCTGTCCCGGGGACACAGGGCAAGCACGGGGACACGGGGCAGGCACAGGGACATGGCCCTGTCCCGGGGACACAGGGCAAGCACGGGGACACGGGGCAGGCACAGGGACATGGCCCTGTCCCGGGGACACGGGGCAGGCATGAGGACACGGCTCTGTCCCATGGACACGGGGCAGGCACAGGGACACGGCTCTGTCCCAGGGACACGGGGCAGGCACAAGGACACGGCTCTGGCACAGGGACTCGAGGACACGGCTCTGTCCCAGGGACACGGGGCAGGCCCAGGGACAC
>JAHLSL010000076.1:2685500-2726795 GCA_025920805.1 Petroica traversi | reverse complement strand
ACGGCTCTGTCCCAGGGACACGGGGCAGGCCCAGGGACACGGCTCTGGCACAGGGACATGAGGACACGGCTCTGTCCCAGGGACACGGGGCAGGCACAGGAACACGGCTCTGTCCCAGGGACACGAGGACACGGCTCTGGCACAGGGACACGAGGACACGGCTCTGGCACAGGGACACGGGGCAGGCACAAGGACACGGCACGCTGTGCCAGCTTGGTGCTTGCAAAGGCTGGCATGTCCCTCAGCATCCGGGTGCTGTGGCACTTAGAACAGCAGCACATCATCTGCACAGGTTTAGTAGCCGTGGAGCTCAGATGAGTCACTTTGGGTTTTTTTTGCTATTTGTTTGCTGTTCTGGGACAGTCCTGCAGCCCAGTTAGATTTAACAATATGATTCATAGCCATTTAGTCTCTGTCGTCGTCATATTGATTCTGCAATCATCACTAAGAGATCTCAATTTACTCTCTCTTTCCCTTGGCTTTTGGTAAATTTTCTGCCTTCTGCCCTTGGTAAAGCTAGTAGCAGATGATAAAAATGCTTTGAAATTATGTTAAAAGAACCACAGCTGGTATAAATAGATTTTACTTTGATGTATCTGATCTGATTTATGTTACCTGAAGATCAGGCCTTAACTGTTTAATTCTGTTACTTTTGTTAAAAAAATAGTACTCGGCAGTGAATTCCTTTTAATTGTCAGAGCCATCTCCAGCTCAAGGTCTGAGGTTAGTGGTTGGCACTATGCCACGAAGGTGGCTCAGGTCACAGTGTTTTGGGGCTGATCATGAGAAGGGTATGAATATGTTTGCAAAAACAGCAGAGCGCTTGGTAGCATTTAAAGCAAAACTGAACAAGTTCTCAACAAAGCTCAGCATTTCAGTTGGAAAGGTTGGTTTCTTGGGGAACTTTCACAGTCCAAATATATTTAACAGATTGGCCTGTGGTCCTTCTTTCTGTGTAGACATGGGTTTTCTCCAAGGAAGGCTGCCTGGTCTGGGAAAAAGCCTGGTGCCTGCCGCAGCAGTAAGGCCTGCCATGAATGATATTTGCAGAAGCCAAGAGGAAAATTGCCTAGAACAGGAAAGGAAATGGAAAATTGTGTGGGCATTTTTTTTGGTGACAAGGTGCAGAGTGGGGATAAAAGAAGACAAGGCTGCTGTTTTTGCTAAGGTTTAGCATTAGCTAACTATTAGCAATTAACAAACAGGGCAATGTTATTGCTAGTAGCTAACAAAAATCTGAGCAGAAGCACTAATTTTTCCTCCTTGCATCTAAACCCTCTGGTGGTGATACAGACTTTGCACTTGTGTGTTGTGACTATCCAGAGTAGTTAATGGAAAAATGGTGGAGATATAATCAGAGTTCGGACAGGAGAGATCCCTGCAGAGGGAAGTGTCATAGAGATTTTGATTTAAAAAAAAAATTAGGTAATCGGTCTAGACACAGAAGTGAAAGAGAGGCTATAACCTCAATGGCCATATGCTACAAAAAACAAGCAGGAGGAGGATCAGTGGAGTGCAATATAAACTGCAAACCCTCTCCACTGGGCTTAGCAGGACTTAAAATAAACGGGAAGATAATAGTGCAGCAAGTACAACAGAAAAGGAAAATACTCAGCGCTGCTGAAGAGGTCAGCTAGTGTCTGCTTTACAGGCTGTGATGAGTAATGCCTCACTTTCTGAAGCCATGATCTGGGGTCCTTGGTTTGTGCCAGGACACAGCACAGAGTGTGTGTACGAGCTGCTGAACTGAGGAGAGGAGGAGCATGTAAAAGCCCTCAGCAATGACATGAGGGGATGCTCATACTTCTTACAAAGATGAAGCACTGAAAGAAAAAAATAACCTCTGGCATGATGTCTGGGGGTTTACTGTTGAAAGCACACGTGCCTCAGTTCCCCCATCTGTAAAATCATTATAAGGGCTTTTTCATGAAATGTGTTTGGAGATACTTTCTGTAAAAAGCTGCAGTAAAGCTTGGGGAGATATCTGACTGCACCCAGGAAACACTTGGGAGATAAGCAATTGTCCTCTTGAAAATGAAGCCAAATTTACATGCCTGTAGGAAGGTAGTTATGCCTTTCCTGAAAAGATTTCTCGATTTCCTGAAAAGGCATTTCTATTAATTCTCTGCAAGGGACACGACAATGTTTGCAGCATTAATTGAATTGTCTGTCTGAGGAGGATATGCAGGACTGTTAATCATGGGCCCTTTTTTCCTTCTGTTTACTTTGGTCTTTGATTGTTACATCGATATTTAGCATTTGTCTTAAGTTCATTTTTTTTCAGTCTCATTACATGTACTTGTTACTTGTGCTGCTGCTGATTTGAAAAGCACTCCCAAAATCATGGGTATTTTTCTGGCTTTGTACCATTCTTTGAATTACGTGTTCTACAAGATTTTCATGCATCACAGACTGGTGTGTTTTTTGGGCTGTAAGTCAGAATAATGTTCCTGTGGATGATGAGAGTTCACTTTTTCACCCATTTGCTTGTCTCCAGAATGCAGCAAGAAGCTTTTTTGTTGAGTGCTTGATTCCATCCTCCCACGCACTTCTGGCTTAAAAAAGGGCAATTATCCAAAATTCACACTTACCTTGTCACCTGTAGACAAGGCATCTCTGGTGCCTGGTGTGAGCTGCTCCATATCGTCTGACAGGCTGGTCTGCACTGAAGCTGGGATGGGGAATTGCCCAGGCTGGGAAGGAGCCCATGGATGGACCAGGCTCCAGGACCTGAGGCAGTGCCATGGCTGTGTGGGTGTGTACACACAAAACATGGGGCTTGCAGGTTTGTGGGAACCTCTGCAAAAGCCTGTCTAGAAACCTCTGTGAGCTCTCCTGGACCGGCTGCCACTGAAGCTGCCCACTGTCCTGATTGCCAGAGTGCTGCTTTGGGACTGGGGAAGGTAGGGTATTAAACAGCAAATAGAACATCCAGTGTGCCCAGAGGGCTCAGATGTCGTGGTCTGCGGCCCATGTCTGGCAAGAGGTAGTGCTGGCTGTTTGGGGAAGCCTTTCTCCTGAAGGCACTTTGGGTTTCACTTGCTGCAGCTTTGGTTCAGCTCTTCCCAGCTGCTCTGAACTAGAGGTCAGTGCACACCCTGAAGCACAAGAATTTGTATTTCTTGCAAAGCCTTTAATCATTGCAGTGGTAACCCTAGTTAGTCTCCTTTTAATTTGTGAATTATTCACATGTAGTAAAAAAGGCAAAATGTGTTGAATGAGTTTTTAATGATTAATGGTTTTGTCTGGAATTATTGCTGGTGAAGATGCAGTTGTAAGGGCGGTATTTTATATTTTGGCTGACATATAAAAACAAGAGAGAGCCAATTTTTTTTTAATTTCAGTTGAGAGTTCAAAAAGGCTGTTTCTCTATTGGCTTTATTTTTAGGGATCTAGATGAAGCAGACTGTAAATTCTGAGTAATTTAATTTTAATTAGGTCTACTAAAAGCTTTATTACTCTTTCCTGTTCTCTTTCCATGAAAGTGATAGCAAGGCAAATGTTTGTGATCCTGAGTGCTGTAAGAAGGTGCTGTTTTTCAGACCTCCTGGCACAGTTTGTCAGCATCTCTAAAATTCTTTGTAATCCCAAAAGCCTGCACTTCTGAAGTGCTCAGCTCTGCCCAGAAAAGCTGTGACAAATGGTATCTCTGCCAAGGAGTGGGCTGAGGTTATTAAAGAATTCACTGTTATGGTTATTTTAGCGAGTGAGTTGCTTGTTTGTAGGGGTTTTCTTCCTCCCCCCCACCTCCCCAAGAAGCTTCTTAGATATAGATTAGCAGTATCTGTTATCTGTAAGACTTTGAAGTTGTTCCTGCCCAAAAATGAAGGAACTAAAAAGAAACAGCCAAACAATCAAAAACCTGGGGAAAAAAAAAAAAAAGAAAAGAAAAGAAAAACCAAAAAATCCCTGACCCAGTGAAAGAATAACTGCTGCCTGTTCTGTGGCACCCTGAGGCAGATTTTTGTTGCTCTCCCATCTGGCCAGAGCTCTGCTGATGGAGGGTGGGGAAGATTATAAACCCTTTGGGCAGTACTGGGGAGTGCAGCCACTTGCTCCTCTCCTTCATCTACTTGCATGAGGTTAAAATTTTGAAAAATCATCCTTCATGAGGCGTTCTGCCTAAACCTCCCATTGCTGTTGTTTTATGCAGAAATTAATTTGCATTATACTAGAAAAGCAGGGTGCAAATTAATTCAGAAAGGAAATGGCTTTTAAAGTTGCAAGGCATGGTGATCTGTGCTGGTCAGTGGGCTGGTTCAGCTGGCTTGTCTGATAAGGTTCTTCCAAGGAGTTGCCACTTTTCCTGGATCTTGCTGCATTTCCTCAGTGCTGTGTCCGCTGCTGCTGGACCACGGGGCAGGGACCAGGACTGTGCCTGGGAGCTGGTGGTGGTTGCTGGAAGGCATCAGCCTTTCCCAGGGGACAGGGACAAACGTGCAGTTTTCTCTGAGCCTGCTGTGCCCTCAGCTCTCCCTGCCCAAGATTTCCCGCTTGCCTTGAGGTTTTGTGCTATATTTGGGTTAACCAGTGGATTCTATCAGATGTCCTTGCCACTGGAGAGCCGCTGGGCTCGGGGGGGAGAGCTGCTGCAAGGTCAGGAGTTACCTCGTTTGTCACTGCTGCCCTCCATGGATGGAATGTGCTTCCCAGGCAGCTGTGTCCCTTGCCCAGCCCCGGCGATGGGAGGGACCCTGCAGAGGTGCTGCCCTTGGCTGGGCGGTGCAAAGGGGGCTGCCAGGTCAGTCCTTGTGCAGGTAAATGACTTCTGCACTTGTCCCGGCTTAGTCTGACTCCTCCTGTGCCTTCTCAGGGAAGAGTTTGTCCGGGACAGGTTTCTGTGTCCAAGTGATCTATTATGAATTTGGATCTCCATGAGTGCTGTGGGAGGTTTGTGTCACTAAGAGGGACATTTGGCTTTCCCTGCTGCTGCTGTTGTTTACTTGTAGTAGCAACACAGCCATACTGTCTCTCTCTCTCACTGTTGTTTGTCCCAGAAACTATTTTTTTTTTCTTTTTTTTTTTTTAAATTTTTTTTTTCTTCTTTCCCCCTGGAAAAATCTTTGAAGCTCTTGTCTGGCCTGATCTGGCTCCCTGATCTCATTCTTCATAAACAGCACCAAAACTCACCCCCTGCTGACCACTTGTGTGCCACGGACTTGGTTGCACAGCATGAAAATGCAGCTCAGCTGAGTGTGATGATGGCTTGGAAAAACAAGGAGTGGGGGAAAAAATTCCAAATGGGATTCTCTCAGGTAATCTCCCAATGAAGCAATGCAAGTGCTAATTACTACTCTGAGTGACAGGTGGAATTAGCCAAGTGTAATGCTGCTTTCAGGTTGAAAAAGGAGAAAGGGCTATATTTACAAAAAATAAGTTATTTAACACTCAACAGGGTGCATCTTGGCTAGCATTGCAATGCACCTATTAAATTTTTAGTGCCAGATTATTATTCACAGCCAGGGTACAGAAGTTGTGGAGCAGCATAACCCAAGCAACAATTATTAATTAATCAGGTGTTGTAAGTGCCTAAAGAGAGCAGTAGGCAAATGATAAGAACCTCCCTGGGATACAATATACTTTTTACTTTCCTTTTTTTTTTTCCAGATTGCAAATTAGTTAAAGCATGTATAATAATGTGATGTCCCCTTAGCAGATATTGCATCCATTATTCTTTCTACTCATATTAATAAACTCATTGATGAATACCCTCATTCTGTACTCTATTCCCAAAAATGATTTGCAATTGTAAAACCTTTTAACTCTGCAACTGTTTGTACTGAAAGGCAACTTTGGGAGATACTGTAAATTATTTTGACACATTTGAAAATGCTGTTTATATCCATTAGTTGCTACAAATGCCAGGGTGCTGTGATTTAACTGCCTCATTCTTCCTTATGGGAAGAGAATATGTTAGATAAATTTTGAAGTTGGTAAAGATTGAGGAAAAATTTCCTGTAAGAAAAAAACAAGATGAAATATGTATGTAGTTTTAGTTTTCTCCCAGGGTTATCAATTAAATTTCCCTCTGGGAAGGGACTGGTGGGTCTCTGGAGCATCCTGCAGAGCATGCAACTCCAGGAAGGGGAGAGATGCCATTCCCATGGGAATGATGGAGGGGTGGGAGAGCCAAGCCAGGGCTGCTAGAGCTTGGCATACAAAGTACATTATAAATGCAATCACTTGCAAAAAAGAATCAGATTTTTCAAGCTTCCAGTCTTACTTGGAGAGAGAAACTGTGTGTTAGAGCTTATTATCACATCTTAAATGGTCATTTTTGGTGTCACACTGGCTCTGTATAGCTCATCATTTTCAGTGTAATTAGTTTGCTTTCTGGGAGCTCTAATGCATATGCATTTGAGCAGCTTGACCTCTCAAGGTAATTTTCCTTTTCTTTTTTTAACCAGTGGGTCAAGAGTATATGTAAGAGGACAGGGGAAAACCAGGACACTGAGGGAGAAAGCCCTGTTCCTGAAGAACAAAGCCGTATCATTGCAAGGATATATTAAATAGCAGCAGCACTGCTGAGGCAGAGCACGTTGCTATTTCCACTCTCACTGGGTACCAGTTGGGGATTTTATGACTGTGTGTCATCCCTGTGGCCTTGCTGGAGGGTACAGGAGTTTGCAGGCAAGGCATGAAATGATCCCACCAAGCAAAAAGATGCCTTCACCCCCACCTTTTTGTGGCCTCAGTTGTGAGGGAGCAGCTCTGGGTGGGGAGGGATAACTCCATGAGTACCCATCACAGAGCTGAAGACTCTTTTCAGCCTGCCTTACTTCTGAAAGTGGAACTTGGTGGTTAATTACTGCAGGACTCCCTGATGTTCTTCCTGGTACAAAGTCAACATAACAGCTGCTGTTCAGCTGGTCTTCTGAAGGCATCACTTGGCATTGGACTAAAAAGTGGAGATGGGGCAGGGTTGGGTATTTCTGCCCTATAGTTGCTGGTTTAGATGATGAACCCCTGCTGATGAACAGTTTTTGTTTTGCTTCCTCCCAGCAGATCAGTTGGGAAACTTGGGTCCTTTGGTGTATGTCACAACTTGGGAAGGCAAATGTGCACCTTTTGTGGTGCAGTTCTTCAAGTATTTTCTTGTGATAGGTGAAATTTTGTTGGGAAACCTCCTATGCTGAGCTGGAAGTGGGCTGGGTGACACACCAAGTGTGTCATAATTCGATTTTTGGAGCCTTGTCATGAGCTGGATGGTATTTGGAGCTGAGGAACTGTCTCTGTCATAGCTGGGTATCCTGCATGGGGGCCCTGGGAATGGCAATATGATCAATGGTCATATCTTCACCATTCAGCTGTCATTCTTGCTTTTCATTTGCAAATGAAGATGAGGGTAACCTGCTTTTTAACATATGGCCTATTAGCTACCTCCTGCTATTCAGATGGTAATGTAGTGGACCAGTGGTGATTTAGCACTCTGACTTGTATGGAAAGTAACAGATTGTTTACGCTGGTAATGACACTCATTTCCATATCAATTCCTCCTGCTAGACCAATGCCTTAAAATGAAAAACTTATGGCAGGACAGTACTTACCCTGATCAGTTAAAGGAAAAGCCTTGTGTTTGTCTTGGGTGCTGCCTTGAATTGTTGAGGAACCAGGCAAGGGGAGAAAAGGCTCTTGCAGATAAATCATTTATGTAAGTCTTAGGGTGAGTTACAAAATCCCAGCAGGAGCAATGGATATGAGAAGTCTGAGGCTGAAAAAAATTACTTAGAAGGATTAATCAGAAAATGCAGTTCTAGATTTCTAGCAGATAAACGTCAGCAGGGGACTCTGGGGATCTATGTATTTTTAATATGTCCAGGGTTCTGGCCTTCTGACTTCCCTACCAGTTGAGTATCTGAACAATTCAGATGAATTACTTGTTTTGTAGCCATACCAGGAGCATCTGAGATCTTCCTGCTGTGCTTGGTAGTCAACAGGAGCTTGCCATCAAAACACAAATAGTTGTTTTGTTTGAGTTTTTTAAAGGTTTGAATGGCAGGTGGTTTGTGCCCATTGCTGGAGCTCTAGACATAAAACTGGCAGTGATAGGTGGCTTGAGAAGAACACACTTGATGCTTTGGGCAGAGACTGTCAGAAGAGAGGTTGTCTGAGTAGGTGCTTCAAAGAGGTCAACATCAGCTGATAGTTAACAACATTAGTCCATCCAACCCTTTCCCCTTTTGAGAGCTGTGACATGTCAAGGTGGTGAGCTCATTAATTAGTCAGACTCATGTCAGCATGGCAGTGACGGATGGGACAGAGGGCACAGCCTGCCCGCAGAGGTGCACCAGGACTGCTGCTGAATATCAACACTTGGATTGCACCTTGCCAGCTCATGTACAGCTCCTGAAACTTTGTTCTATTTATTTGTTTGGTTGGTGTTTTGTTTTCTTCTGATGAGGTCAACATGTGGCAGGTTTCAGCCTGAGCACTGTTCTTGGATGGATGAGTGTCCAAATGGGAAAGGGGAACTGGGAAGAGTGGACGCAGAAGGGATCGCAACGTTACCAGCAGTGAAAGAGGAATTGAGCTGGGGAGTGAGCCACGTCCCAGGTTTGCTCTGAGCAAACAGCCACGTGGAGTTTTGCAGCACTTCATGCACGGGACACCACGTGCTTGCTTGTGCAGGAGCTGCCAGGCAGGAAACTGCTCATGCCTCAGTCAGAGAAGCTGGCAGTGGTGCAGGAAAGCTCACCATTATTTAACAGCAGTCAGTCGCAGATGAAACAAAGAGCCAAACAGTAACAAAATGGGCCCCCCAAACCATAGAGTGTGCAGCTCAAAGTGGAGCTGGTGGGCAGACCTGCTGCTGGGCAGGAGGTATCAGTAGGTAAGGTACAAGAGGCACAGGCTGTGGCTGCGACTTTGAAGTTCACTTAGTTTCGTGAAGATCTCAGGTTGCATTTACAAGAGGTTGATACTTATTACGCTGTTTTTATGCAAAGCATAGAAATTACATATGTATATTCCAAATGTGATGGGCGCATTATATTTTGAAATGAAAATGATCTGGAAGAGAAATAACAGAGAACAAATAGATATTACAGGACAGCTATTACCGTTATTGTAAATGCTGTGCAGAGCTTTTTCCTTTTCTTCCGCATTTGGCTTCACAGCCATTTTTGGGAATGGAAGACAATTACTCAGGCTGAATGCTATTGTGAATAGAATAAAGGCACTTGGTTATTAAGAAATCCAATAGACTACAGTTGAAATATCATTAAGCATTTGTCCTGTGGTATGATGACACGTGGGTGTATTTTTGTAGACTTGTTGCTTGGCATTGCAAAGGCCAGGAGGAGGTTTTATTTTGTAAAGCACTCCAAGATGTGCAGCATCCCTCAGCAGTTTTCTGTGGTAGAATTCCTGATCATTTGTGGAGCTTGTAGAAGCTCAAGGTACAGGAATGCATAACACAAATGTTTTGGACGTGAGCACATTTTTGTTTTGAACGATATACATTGAGGAGTTGTCATGTCTGATCTGAAAGGTGGGAGACAGAGGCTAGGTACAAAACTCATCTTCGTAGTGTGCTTTGGGTGATGGTTGATATGTGGAGTGAAGGGCATGGTTGCTTTAGCAAGTTGATGTGATGCTGGGTGACGAGTTGTAGATTCTTGCTTTATCTGCTCTTAAACAGGTGAATTTGAAGTTGCTGTTTCCCAAACTGGGAAAGGGCTTTATATAAAATGCTCCATTAACTACAGCTAATTGGGTAAATATCCAACCTGCAAATGCTGATGCTGCCTTGCACTATAAATTTTGATGTCTAAAACAGAGGGGAGAAGTAAATGCATTCCTTAAAAGGAATTGTTGAATGAACATAAGTCTTTCTTATCAGAAGGAGCTGAAAGTTGATTAATTTTTCTAAGAAATATTTTCCCACCGGTTAGTATACAGTTTCTACATGAGAAAAAAAGCTAGAAATTTGATTTTAGGAATATCTGGACAGCGCACTCTGTGGTAGCAGGATGATGGAGAAAGATTAATTAAATAATTGTGCCGAAGAGGAAAAGGCAAATTGCACCATTTAATAAAAATGAAGACAGGTGATGAAAAAGTCCAAAGTGACAGCACGATCAGCTGCAGGCTGCCATGGAGAGCTGGTGCTAACTTACAGCATGAAGGTGCAGTGAGGCGTCTCGCCTGGGATTTGCTCTGACAGCTCTCACTTTCCTTCATCCCTGTCTCAACTCTGCTACTAAAAGCTTTCCCATAGTTACCGCTAGACTTATCTCGCCCTTCTGGAAGAAACCCTTAGCTGCAGTTCCTTGTGAAAAGTGGCCGATTATAAATAACTTAAAGATAAGAAGTTTTAAACAGCCTGGTACCCTGAATGTCTCTGTTCTCGAGACTCACAGGTTATAGAGTGGAAAACGTGCAGTAAAGAAGAGGAAGGTGTCAGTATCTCAGCGGGAAAGCACAGTCCATGTGTAATAAAACCTGTGTGTTCCATCGCCTTATCCTCTGGAGCATTCTGGCAGGAAGGACTCGCCTTCATGTGCATTTCCCTCACTGTTAACTGCAGTAGCCAAATGTGATTCAGAAATCAGCTCAGTTTCAATAATCAGGCACTTGCAAGAGAGGAACCCTTGGAGCTTGTTACAGGCTAGTTTGTGGGTTTTTTGTGCATATTTAATAGGTTTATGTAGAAACACCTTCAAAAAAGTGCATTTTAATTATCAGCTTGTACTTCTCTAACCCTTCTGCAGACATTAGGAGTGGGGACATTGTGTGTTCAGTCCTGTCAGATACTGAAGAAGAATTTAAATCAGGTTTAATAATCCATGAATTGCCTTAGTGTCTTTGTGCCGTGCTTTTCTCGGGCAGGGGCCGGATGCCCGGCTGGGGCTGGGCGGGAGGCAGGCTCATGGATTCGGAGCAGTGCCAGCCAGCAGGGCCACTTGCTCACACGTCTGCCTTTTCATAACCAGAAGAGGAAGAAGACAAAGTACCTTTGGAGCTATTTTGTCTGTTTAAGCTACAAACAGAGCTCCCAACATGATGCACAGCTCTTTGTGCCTCTGAGTAAGTCCCTTCGACACCGTCGTGTGAGAATTACAAGAGCTTTAATTTTCCTGTAGCACAAGCAGTCCTGTATATTTTTTTTTTCTCCTGCAGCATTGCTTTCCCTGCAGGAAAAATAATCTGCAGTAAAATCTAATCAGGACTATTCCAAGCACTGTGTGGACCAAAGGAATGCAAAACAAATCCAGCTTATGATTTCTGGTCAGAATCAGCGAAACTCAAAATTGCCAATATGCTGATTTTTATCTTGGACATTAAAGAAACTGGGAAATGCTGGTAAAAAGCACTCTTCTCCAGCCATCATTTAGGAGTCACATTTATTTCCTGTAACTGTGCATCCTGACTGGAGCTGGCTGGGAAGGGAGGCTCAAGGCTCACTGCTTTGGGACTGTGTTCTTCTGTATCAGCCAAGCTCAAAGGGTCAGAGCTTTTTCTTTGTGCCCAAGGCGTGACACCAACAAGCATCCAAATTTGGCAATTTCTGTTCAGTAGCCAATACCAGGGTGGGTTGTTTGGCCCTTTGCCTTTGGACCATGGTTTGTGGTTGCCTAGTACTGGAAAACAGTGTGGTAATGGGTTAGTGGGATATTTTCAAGCCCATTGCATAGAGCACTTGGCAGGTGTTTTCCTGCTGTTACATGGGTTTGTATTGCTCAACATAACAGTTCATGTTAAGACTGCTGACCACATCTGAGAGACAGTAAAATGGAAAGACAAATATTCAACATGAAATATTGCCTGCTCCACTATTGAAACCCTTTCCCAACACACATTTTCTAATTTTTGGGTTTTCTGTGTCAGACTTTTGGTTTAGAGCTTGTTATGCTCCTTTTTTAGGAGCCAAATATTTTCAACTAAACCTGGACTATTGTGGTTTTTTCCCTCTGTTTTATGAGAGTGCTTTTCTAGGATGAAAGGCTGGCTATAAATTTTTCTTTTCATTCAAGTACCTATATTTTATGGTAAATTAATGCCTGCTGTAAGTTCCTTGCAGGTATTTATATAATCTCTATCAACAAAGTATTTTGGTATTCTTCCTGCTTTTAGCTTCATGCATGTAGATATTTCTGCTTGGGGATTAGAATAGATATGTGAAACTTGAAGGGAGGTTGAGGCTGAGGAGGATTGTTCCCTTGGCAAAGGGTCTGACCTTCTGTAGAGGGTTTTCTCAGGAAAATTGACTTTTCAGACAGAGGCAGAGGTCACTCTCAGCTTGTGGAGCTTCCTTCAGGCCATAGCTTTTGGCCTCTTTGTTTTTGAACTCATTTTTCTAAAATGGAGCAAAACAGACACATGGGAGAAGGGGCTGAGCACTGGGAAGGTTTGCCAGCAGCAGGACAGCCACATAAAACCCTGCATCCCGGCTGTTTGCTGTGGCATCACAGCATCCCTGGGCATCAGTATAAATCCATTCAGTATGCTTCTCGCTCCCCAGCCTTATAAAGTCGTCAGAAAATGAAGTGAAAAATGGTGCACTGATTTCTAGTAACTTTACTCTGCGGGAACCAATTTGGAAGCATTTGAATGCACATTTGCAGGAGGATTTGAGCACGAGCGCTGCGAGGTCTCCAGTAGTACATTTCCTTTTAGAGACTGTAATTGGAGCCCTGAAATTTCTTTAAACGCTTTATTTTAGAAATAGCCGAGGGTTTGGAATGAAGTCATATAAAGTTATGGCAGCACTTGATGATTTTAGGAGACTTTTAGCCTGCCAAATTGGAGTGCTGGTATCGGCAGGCACGAGCCCTTGCTGGCTGTGGCAGTAATCACCACTGCTCTAAATCACGGCTGTCGGCAGAGCAGCGCAAAATGAGAATGCAGGGCTTTTATGACCTTTTGCGCACAGGACGATGAACGTGTCGCTTACGAAGTTTTACAAAGCATCCCCTTAGGTAAGGGAGTTTCATTGGTGACATTTTAGGTGAGCAGATATTAGTGAACTTGAGTGCTGGTGGCTTGGGGAAACTCACCGCGTTCTACAAAGAACTGAATTTCCCATATGTTGGCGTTTTCCTCCTTACATCTTCCTTTCTTATTTATGTAGGTGTGAGTGCATGAAAGCAGGGCATCAAGAGCTGGATGTTTGTCTGTCTCTGCATCCCACTTTGGGATTCTTTTATGCTTATTACTTTTAACTGCTGGTTTCTTTTAACCACTGCTTTCTTTTTTTTTGCTGATGGAGAACTATTATTTGCAGATCATTTTACCTGACGTGGGCACCCCACCCACTGCTGCAGGCTGAAACTCATTCTCAGAACTAGAATTGATAGTGACTCCCTGGGAGGTACCAGGGCAGATCTCAGCACTAAAGAGTACCTTCATGTCTTTGGGTAAGCACCAAGTAAAACCTTCATATGCAGCTGTCATTTTTACTTCTAGCAATAATGTAAGGTCTTCATAAATTGACAACCCCCACATGGAACCAAATCTTTGTTGACAGCAAACGAATGAAACACGTCAGTTACATCCTTTGGTCAGGCTTCATGGGGAGCAAAACGGCAAAGAAAATGAAGTGAAGACCCAAGCTCATGTGTGAGCTCCCTCCCACAGGTGTAGTTGTATCCAGAGGGAATTTTTTTCGCTGCAGGACCAGAGAACCAGAAATGAAAACTGGGAGAAAGAAGCAGCAAGTGAAACATGTTTTTAATAGAGCAAAAAAGCAAAGATACCCTTTTAACCCAGAGTGTCATTTTGACTCTATCTTTCTGCTTTTTAAATATGTTTAGGTCTCTAATGACTTAATGTGTGCAGCTAGAAATCTGTCTCTGCTCTGTACTCTGATAGCAGGCTTGGTTTTCCTTCTGTGCTGTGGCTTTGGCAAACACAATGCCCATGTCCCCGTAGTTCTTATCCCACAGGTGTGTAGGGGAGAGTTTTGGTTCAGAGCAGCAGCACAGTTTGAGGGCAGATTTTTCCACACGCATACCCCAGCTTGGATCACAGCCTATCCTTGGAGTAAGAATCCTAAATTTCCCTTTCAGTGAGTAAAGCCTAGTGCTCCACTTCAGGTGTGTGCCAAATGCACTCTCTGAGAGACCCAAGAGTCAGTCCTGTGGGCAACACCAGTGCACACATGGAGATGGGCTAAGGGGCTCCTGGACCACCCTGGACCCTCCCTCTGAAACTGTGACCAGTTCTGGCAATAGATGGTTTTGACCTACTTCTTGCATCAAATTACTTTCATGTGTGGGCATAATCTCTGTTGTTCAGGTTGGGCTTCCCATGTTCCAGGTCCTGGGCTTCCCTGCCACCTTGTCTGTCCAGCGGAATAAAAAGAATGGTGAGGAGGAAAATAAAGCAGCCTCTGTGCTGCCTCACATCTGTTTTATGAAGCAAAATTTTCTGTGTGTGCAGTTAGAATTTTTTTGGTATTATTATAAATATAACAAAGCATTTAGAGCCAGACAACATTTTATCTGGAAGAGCATTCTCCCTCTCCCAGGCGGCATTGGGCCAATGCGCTGTCACAGGGAAAGGAAACATCAAGATTTAGTCATGAGAACTCTTCAGAACCTTTGTTCCAAGAAAATAATTAGGTTAATTTGACATTGTTGTGTTGATCCAGGATATATGCCCTGTGTCTGGCTGGCTGGCTGGCTGCAGCACTTGGCATTTGAGAGCACCTGATTCATGATCCAGTTCACACATCCTCTTAGTGTTTATATACGGGGAGTTTTAAGTCATGTGGCTGAAATTTTTTTATTGATGAAAGTTTCTGCTGCCAGGGTTACCCACAGTGGAAGAAATCAGGTCTGAATTACACTTGACATCTTTTAAGGGTAGCCAGGAGGGTGCCTCAACACATCATAATATCTCTGAAGTATTTTATTTCATGTCAGTCTTGTGGGTGATATTGTGTGCATGTCTTTTTAATTTTTTTTTATTTATTTTTTTTCCTTTGTACACACCACTTGCTTTCCTGGTCAAAATGAAAATGATAGAAATACATTTCTGTAGCCCAAGTGACTCCAGGAACTTGTAAAGCCATTGAAATTTAAAAAAGGAAGAAAAGCATACTTGACTCTGACCTTCCCTCTCTTCAAGAAAAATAATAATCCTTTTTCTGCATGCATTGGATTTTGAATGAAAGCTAAGATACTTGTCCTTTAGGCTTTGGATGTTTGGTACTGGGGGGGAAAGGTTCCCCTTTCTCCCAGGGGACATTTGGGAGTGACCCACTGCTTCCCATGGTGTTTTTCACAGACTTTTGAGTCTGAATTACCTGTTTATTCTGACCAGAGGTCCCAGTGTTGGCCCAGGCTCCTTCCTATGCCTCTGTTGGTTTCAGCAGAATTTAGTCTGTGTCAATTTTAATCTGTAACGACCTTGTGAAGTCATTCATGCATTAATTCTGCTCCTCCTCCAACATAAATCTCATGTCCAGCTTTGTGGGTAAGGAGGGAAGGAGCACAGTGCACTCATTTAAAATGAGCAGATGCCCTTGGGCTGAGGCTTTGGTTCCTGCCCTGCTGGGAAGCATTAGAGGAAGAAATCCCCAGTCCTTTTTGTGTGAGGGTGCAGTTGCACTGCTGGTTTGGGGATGTGCCTTCAGACCTGCCCACATCTGAAGCAGGACTCTGCCTGGAGAGCATCACTCTCTTCAGACCCTTAAAAAGGTCTTTGCATTCTTTGTTGTTGTTGTTCCTTACATATTTCTTCTTTCTAGTAGCCTGTATCTTCAGTGTTTATAAAATAGAACAGGGCTAATGTTTCCCGACTCAAACCCCCAGTTGGTTATATTTATTCCAAAAATCTGGTGTACAAAGCGTAGGAGCCAGGACTGGTGGAGGGATGTTGATTCTGTTCTGCAGCTTGTCTTTAGACATTAAACAAGATTTCAGAGTTGGAAAGGAGATGCAGTATTTTAAAATTGTATGGGAAGGCTGGTATTGAAAAAATAATTTGAAAATAATGAATCATCTCATGTGTATAAACAGAATGGCATTGAGTAAAATAAATAGAAATATAATTCAATTAATATATGTGTCTAAATATAATGACAGAATTGAAACACAGCTGCTCTGTGCTTATTGAACAGACATGTTTTGACAGTATTGAAGTGAAAAAGCAGAAGCAATTATCCTGCAGTTTTACCCATTACACTTTTGCTGAAAATTATCTATTCCATTTAAATACTCCTATTTTGGCGAAGGGGGGTTTTGCGGGATATGCAATCCTTACTAAAAAAATAATCCAAAACCATTAGTAGGATATTAGGCATTTTTGGCATGTTAAAATTCCTGCCACAGATAGAATAAACCTTTGCAGGATAACTAGTGAGACTCTGCTATTGTAGCACATGAAATACAATTATCATTGCACCAATGGCATCTTCTCAGATTACAACAGGTGATAGACCTAAATTACAGTTTAGCCAAATAATTATGTTTTGGAGACATCTGAATAGGGATCAAGATTCTCACCTGTCTCTTCATTACTGCTCTTATTTGCAGAAGAAGTTTAGGTGCGTTGAGAAGTCTACCCATTTCTCAGTAAGGAATGCAATCACCGATCTCAGAATGGTTTGAGTTGGAAGTCACCTTTAAAGATTATCTAGTCCAGCTCCTCTGCACTGAGCGGGGACATGAGAGTTGCTCAAGGCCCTGCCCAGTCTGACCTTGGATGTTTCCAGGGATGGGGCATCCACCACCTCTCTGGGCAACCTGTGCCAATGTTTTATCATCCTCATTGTACAAAAAGAAAACAAAAAAAAATTCCAGTCCAACTGGTGCTGGTGCATCCTCAGCTGGGGGAGCTGGTGCTGGTGAGTTCTGGAAAAGGACAGCACATAGCAGCACATTTCAGCTTCCCCTTCAGTTGGGAGCACAAAGGGATTCCTGAGCTCCAGCGGTTAAGCCTGGAAGTATCTGACTGGCAGTCCCTTAGTGAGCTGCCAGTGGGAAACCTGCTATGCTGATGGGATCAGACTTTCTTTTAAGCCTGACTTTCATGGGATGAAAGTTAATGATAGTGAGTTAGAAAAGTGGTTGTTTTGCAAAATCAATAAATGGTGCCGGAGTTGCGTGATTTTGTAACAAACCTCTCATCAGTGCCCTGAGCAAACAACGCAACTTCCAGTCCTGATATTTATTGACAGCCAGGACACATGGATAACCCAGTATCATTTCCTCTTAACATATCAGAGGAATAAATAAAACATGGGGAATGTATGAAATTTTGCTGCAGAGTTTGATTAACCTGACTGGAGGCAGCTTTTGAATGGAATATAATAAATTAAAGCTCTGATAGCGTTCAGTCATACTCACCTTTCATGGTTTTGGGAAAGAACCATTGGAACGCTCCAACATGAGAAAGAGTTTGTGTGCAAGTGCCTTTCACACTGCAGATATCCATGGCACAGCCACCTGTGAGTTAAATGCATATGCCCATGTATACAGGTTCTGTTTTACTGATGAGAAACAAATACCACAGAGAAGTGCATGCTGATTGTGCAGGCCAGGAGATGACACATCCATTGCCTCCTTCCTCTGGCAAGTCATTGCATCTGGTCATGTCAGGATTGAGACCTATCCTGATCCATATTAGAAAAGATCCTGTTGGGTGCATTACATGAAATGCAGTATTTGAAGGCTACTTTTGAAGCCTTAAGGTCGTGATACTCTTAATTCTTCCTAAATAGTACTGATAGTGCTACATATTTATAACCACAGCATAAAATCCTACAGATACCATATGAAGTTGTTCAGTAGAGAAAATCCACCATGCCTTCATTTAGGCTTTTACCATCCCAGTCATTACATATCCTGCTGTCATTCCTCTGCAGCCCTCAGGGGTTTGGATTCCTGTTTTGCTTAGTTTAATAGGTACATCATCCTGTGCTTACACTCACTTTCTGCGTGCTGGATGGTGGTGTGCTCTGTGATATATATGAAAATTCTTCAATAGAAAGAAAAGAGTCTCTGTACATAGGCATTAATTGCTATCAGGCCCTCATGGTTTGAGCCAAGTCATTCCTGAACAGGCACACATTTGTTTGCTCTGCTTAGGCACTAGTGTGATGCTTTAGTGTCTGTCATTAACAGCAAAGGAAAATAGTTGGTTTAACTGGGGGAGAAAGCAACAGTGGAGGATGAAGGTCCAAGAGCAGTTGCCAAATTTCTTTCAACCAAATTGGCTGCCAGTGTGTACTGTGAATGAAGAAAATTGAGAACGGCAGCTAAGGCTTAACTAATGCAATCCTATTTGGGGCAGCAAACAAAGGCTTTGGCCTCTGTCCATGGGATCTGACCTTTCCATTGTGGATTGAAAGTTAAAATGATGGCTGGATTCAGTTTGACTAAGAAGGTACGAGGAGTGACAGCCAGCTGCTACTTCAGGGGCACTTAGGTTGCCAAGAACCTCCCTGGCTTGTTAGGGATGAGCTGTCAGGCCATGAGCAGTTGTCTCCTTCATGAGGAGGTCCTTCCTGTGATCTACCTGTGCTGGGTTGATGTTCCCAGGTGTGGTGAGCTCCGTGGCTGGGTAGCAGCTGGAAAGGCATCTCCATCAACACAAAGGGAAGAAGGATTTCCCTGTATGCAGTGACAGAGTAGCTACCAGAAAACATGAAAGTTATAAATAGGAGGCATCCTGCTTGTAGTGGAAATCCATCTGCATATTCAGCAACACGGCATCGTGTTCAGAGAGGATGAAACATCTCCTTGCTCTGAATTTTTTGCCCTAAAATACACCATTTACATCAGCTTTCCATGGTGCTGAGCTTCACAGCCACCTCTGGCAGCCTGTAGAGCCCCATGGCGTCCCTGCAGAAACAGCACAGAAGACAATTTCAGTTTTGTGGGAGAGGTGACCAGCAGCTCCAGTGGTGAGACAAAACACTTGAAAAGTTGAACACTTTTCGACTCAATTGAACACTATTTGACTCAGCAGGCTGTTCTTCCCTGCTGGCCCTGCCACACTGGGGGACTCGCCTCGAGAGGAAACCACTGAGGCATTGCAGCCCTGCGATGTGATCTCAGTAGGGTTGGGTTTTGGGGGAGTTTTTTCTTCCGTTTTTCAAAGAAAACTATCATTTTCCAGTGGGAAAACATTCTCTTTTTCTGTCCAGAATGTTTTCCTTTAAAAATCAAAACAGAAGCAAAACGCAATCTGTTCTGACAGGAGCGGGGTGGGTGGGTGGGAGGAAGTATTGGCTGGCTGTGTGTGTGCTATTTTTGGTTTAACTCATGGAAGACAAGTTTCTTGGAGTCTCCTTAGAATGCCTGCACATCATAGGAGACTCCTGGTAGAAGAACAAGTGGATGGCAGAGCCTGAGCACCCGTTCAGGGTGGAGGCAGTGGATAGAGAGATGAAAGCAAGAGTGAACACTCTTGGGTCCTTGCTCAAGGAGGAGGCAAGAGCAATGGGGAGGCTTCTTAAAGACATATCTGAACTCTTGGGGAAGGTTTCTTCAAGACATATCTGAACTCCTTCTGAGGAAAAGAGGCAAGGCTTTACTTCAAACGGAGTAGTTATCAGTTGCCTTTTTTTTTCCCAGTTGCTGTTTCTTTTGAAATTTCCTGGCAGTTTTAAGAACTAAAAATGTAAAAATCTTCAGGCTTACATTTTCTTGTTCCTTTTCCTCAGTGCTTTCCATTCTTCATTCTCCCAGAGATAAAATTAAGGAATGTTAATAGTGAGAAGAGTAAAGAACCACAAAAACAAAACCAGTATTTGATTTTTTTTTTCCCTTGCATTGAAAACCATGGAAAATTCCCTTTAGGCCCCCTTACATTCTAAGATATGATTTCAATAAACTACTCAGCATTTCTTAGCTCTCCCCCAAAAGATCTTACTTTCCACAACACCACTGTATTTAGAAATAGCATAAGATGGCATTGCATTCAATGTTTCCTGATGGGTCTTGGAAATGAGATGCTTGTTTAACAGTACCACACTTCATCTGCTAATTGCTTGGGTTTTTTTCCCTGTATGACTGGAGATCTGGGTTTTAAATGGCTGGTAAATACATACATGCATGTGCACACATAGACAGGCCAATCTGCTTGCTACAAAGTCTTTTAATGTCATTTTTTTTTTTTTGGTTGGTTGAAAAATCATGTAAGCATAATAGGGATAATTAGCTTTGACTATGAGCAAATCTGGCAATAAAACACATTAGCTACAGCTTTAAATCAACATCTCAGCCTGCAGCCTTAACTCATAGTCCTGGTAAAATCTAATTAAAACTGAAATGATCATCTAGGCATTTGATTTTAATTGCATGTGCATGTGTATGTTTGGCTATTTGGCCTGCACAACCGATTCTCTTCAAGTAGCCGAGTTTGCTGAGAGCTGCTTTGAAGCTGATGCCATAATCACAGGGAAAAGACACAAAAACTTAACAGACACAGTTCAAAGCCTTCTGAGGGGTGTTCTGAAAAAATAGTCCTATAGGTAGCATGTCTGAGTAGTGTTATTAGAAGCTGCCTAAGAATATTAGTTTTGCATTGCAAGGAAAATATGGCAGAAACTTGAGCTGAAATGTACAATAACAGAGCTTCAGATTTCCCCTACCCTTGAAAGAGGAGCTCTGTGTTGACTCCAGCTATGAAAAGACATTTGTAATGCAGATTAAATCTGTTCACATGGGGAATTTGGGAGGAATTACAGATGCATGTTACATTCACATTTTGATTTCCTCAGCACTAATTTCACCTTGCAGACCAGCCTTCCACCTCTGGAATAGCCCATGGGGGTCAGGCACTGGAGGCACCAGACCTACTCCTGCCATTTGGAACTTGCTGGGCATCTGCTGGCAGCCCCTGTGCCCAATGCCTTTGGAAAAGCACCTAAGGACAACACCTCAGTGTTCCCCTCCTGGAAATGTCTGTCTTCCCACTGATCTGTTCTGACTGGGAATGTCACCCCGGCTCTCTAATGATAATACCAAGAGAACAAATAAAAACAATGCTAATTGTCTTGTGAATTTCAGGAAGAGCAACCCCTTTTTGATCAGGGGACCCTTCTGGGAGCATGATGGATCCTTGAGAAATCTCCTGGGGTGTCCCTGGACACCCTGAAGACAATGTAGGCATAAATGGATTTATGCAAAACGCAGCTTAAAACTGAAAGCAAGGATATGGCTACTTTGATGAGACATCACTGGATTTAAGTAAGGCTAAAGCTGAAGTGTGTTGCTCCCATTTTACTTCCAGGTACTACCCAAAATAAGCAGAAGAAAGTTTCCATATCCTTAGAAAAACCAATGATGCAGTATTTTAATAGGGGGTGCCTACAATGGGCTGAGTGCACCCTGAATTGTGCAAGGTGACAAGGTTGAGGCAGTTCTGCAAAACAGAGAAATGGCCACAATGGTTGAAGACAAGATTTTTTGCTTTTTTTTTCAGGTTCTCGCTGATAGTAGTTTATAGGTGTGTGGGAACTGCTGTGCTGCAATTTGCAGTGTGAGCAGAGTATTTGGGAATGGCAGGAGCTCTGGGTTGTGCTCCTGCTGCACAGAGGTTGTGCTGTGGTGGCAGCCCTGGCACTGAGTGCAAGGTGGTTTTTGTTAGGTGTGGTGAGTGTTGGTTTGGTGGTTTAGTTTTTGATTCATACAGGGCACTTCATTATGTTATTTATTCAGACAAACAGACAAATTTTAGAAATTTCTCAGGCATCCATAGGGCATGGCCCTTCCAGCTGAGGATGTGGAGGCTTTTGCCACCCACTGACTTCCCCGTGGGCTCCAGCCAAGATGATCCAGTTTTTGCTCTGATGGTGAATGGGAGACCAACACAAGTGACTGATCTGCCCATGCCAAATGGGTCTGGCCTGTTTTATCAAGACAGTGTTAAGCTTGGAGCATGGACCTCTCTTCTCTTAACTGAGGGTAGGGAAGTTCAGTCTAAATTAAGGGATGGGGTAAGGTTGGGTATAGGGTGTGCTGGACTCAGCAGCAGAGTTGGTGTTCAGTGCTGCAGAACAGGAATTTTAGGAAGAAGGACAGATATGGGGAGAGAGTTTGCTTGAGAGTTAATTTACCAGGGCAGAGCATTTGAGCTGGTGGTGCACGGTGTTCCCCAAAGACATGGTAACTCATTGTCTAAAGTCAGCTCCAGCATGAATGCTAATAATTAATGCCTGGAGATCCCAGTGGTCTTGGAAGCAATATAGTTAAGTAAAAGGCAATGGGTTGGATAAAAGGTCTTAAATCATACTAATGTTGGCAAATGTCACTTGAAAGAGAGGGATTTTGGAGGGGAAAAAAAGAAAGAAAAAAGGAAGAGTAACATAAGAATAAATTCAAAGGAGGGGAAGCAGACATTCCCACAAACTAATAAAATCTCTGCAAATGAGAAAATCAGCCTGCTCAGATTGAAATTTAATCACAGAAAGGATTTCATTGTAACAAGGAGAAATATAATTACCACTCAAGAAAGGAGAGGGCTCTCTGCCTCTTGGCTGGCATGTGGCTGCAGGAGCGTGGTGCTGAGCAGGAGAGATGGTGGCAGGAAGGGAGAGAAGACCCACAGCACTTGTCCTAGCAGCAACAAATACAATCCCTGCTGAAAACTGAGCCAGATTGGGTAGCTGTGGAAGCATTGCTTTAGGAAGGAGCATCCACATTCCCAAGCATTCCCACATCTGGGAATGCTCCTTGTGGGTCTTCGTGGTGTTGCTCTTCCACCCAAGCTCCTACCAAGGCATGACTTGGGAGGCACTTGGGCCACTGGAGATGCCTGTGGGGTTGTGCCACAGCTGTAGTTACACTTCACACTCCTTTCAGGCCATCTGAAAGGTCAATAAAAACAGAAGTGAAGTGTGATATAAATACAGAAGTGTTTCCGTGCCCAAAAAAAGGAAATATCAATGTGCACACTTTGTATTGCTTTTTGAAAATGAGCAGGTATTGAGTTTTTTTTTTTAAGAAAAAAAAAGATGATAAAAATCCCACCTGTTCTTCATAGTGCAGCAGCATGAATCCTTCCAGGAGCTGGCTGACCATGCCTTTGGACTTTTAGCTTTATTTAGAAACAATTACAGCTTCCTCAGAGCTCAAAATATGTCCATAGTTTCTCTTTAACAAGTCAATATTTTCTCTGTTATTCCCCTGCTGAATAGGCTGTTGTTTCATTCCTTGTTTTGTTATAGATGCAATTCAAGCTGGGTTGGTTTGATTGATATGTTCTGTTTCTTTTCTCTATTTATGGCATTGAGCTCTTGGAGTCTCCACTGACTTCATTAGAGTATTTTAGAAAATAAGTATCCTCAGCATTATTTTCTTTCCTTGGCCTAGTGGGGGAAGGAAAAAAGTACAATAGAAAAGCATATATTTTAAAATGTAAAACTAAAAAGGTAGTTTGGGCATACAGTGGAGTGGGGAATGATACCAGCAATATTTTAAAAGTTCCCTTTCAGCATTCTATCAACTGCAAGGTTTTTAAAAGTAATTAAGATTAACATATTTGACAGCTCTTGACCACATTTGAAAGCTTTTGACCACATTTGAAATTGTTGCTGAAGTGCTTGGTGGGCAAAACTCATGTGCTGCTGCTTTTATTTGCTTTTTAAAAAAAAATTATTTTGCATCCCCTCCTCCTGACGAGATCAGCCACAAGAGCATCTGAGATGAAGCAAACAACATTTCTAAGACTCAGCAGTAAGGAGGTGGATGCATTTCAAGTGGCAGGGAGGAGAATTAGCATGTGGCTGTGCCAGCCAGCTGACATGGTGCAAGATAAAAAATTAATTACAACCATTGCTGTCCAAATACACATGATCCCACATCGATGGGTCCTTCCCTGAATGTAGTGGGCTACCAGTGGATTGCTTGAAGGAAGTCCCATTAACTCTTAACATGGGAAGTTTAATGGAAACAGATGTCTTTGTGTCAGCACTGGAAGAGTTAATAAGATTAGGTGAAAGGAAAAAAAAAAATTAAAACTCTTTAATTGGCCAGAATATGCAGTGCTATGTCTCCAGCTCTCTGTGCCAGCAGAGGCGTTTGGCTAGTGGGAATTAAACAAAGAATTGTGCAAACATTGGGAAGTGTTGCTGAAATTATTCAGCAGTCTTTTATTTTGTCTTTTTTTTAGTATTTTTTTTTCTACTTTAGGATTAATTTGTAAATTTGCTCTTGATAATCATTTATAAAATAACCATAACCCTGGAATATTTCAGGTCACGTCAAGATAGTGGTTTAAACATGTTGAGCCCGGTAAAATGAAAAGTCAATCAGAACAGAAATGTGACTCTGTAGTATTGAATCCTGCTTTGAAAGGGCTGGTTCCAGGGAATGAGAGAAGTGAGCCCCTGGTCTTCTACATTCATGCCTACGGCGGCTGCTCTAGGAAATCTCTGAGAATGTAAATACTTAAATTTTTTGCTTTGTTTTGTTTTTTTTAAATCTGTGAAAATACTGTCTTTTTCCTTAATTACCTCAACTGTTAAACAAAGAACAGTGAAACATGCTTTTATGGTGTGTATTTTTACAGCAAAGTATTTAAAGTGGCCCGTTGGATAATTTCATGCTGCATTAAGTTCAGTAAGATCTTTTCATATGCATCATTTTTACTGCTTCCTATATCTTTGGCCATAAGCTTTTTAATTGCCATCTGAAGAAATATATAACGAAATTCAATAAGAAATATATTTTTGGTTGTTTGGCTCTGTCTGATGGAGTGCTTTTCAGATGATGGGTTGAACCTTGGTTATATGTTTTGTTTGGAAATCACTGGATCGCTTTTAGAGTACTGCCCCTGGCTCACCAAAGGCTCCAAAAGCAGCTGCCACTTGAAGAGGAGAGGTTTCATTAGGGCAGGAGGTTCAGCCTCTGGAAGAGTGCTGGCAATTCCAGCACTCACAGCCATTTGTTAAATCTCTAGGATATGGGAATGAGCATCCCAACAGCACAGGGAACACACGACTTAGGGGTTGTCTTGCCTACCTGATTTTCTGTCTGGGTCTCGCACCTGTAACCCAGAAAAGTTTATCTTACCCCACATTGGTTTTTTGCCTTTCAAAGGCCAAAAGTATCAGAGGTATCTAAATTATTGTCTTTTTCTAACTCAGCTTTCCTGAAGACCAGCGTGGTTGGGTTTTGAGGAAGCAGCACTTCCAGCAAAGGAAAAAAAAAAGTGTTTTGCCATAAAACGATTCCTGGCATGGTCTAATTTAGAGTTACATACTTAAGCTGGCAGGCCTGGGACACTTTCCTTGGAGGTGTTTTTGAGACAAGACCACTCCATAAATACTTAGAATTACTTTTCTAATGCTCGCATTCATGGAGCCTTTATGAATGTAAATACTGTGCTCATGGATTGAACAAAGGGTAAACTAAATAATAGAAACTGATGTAATATGGTTTAGAGAGAAAAAGGAAAATAATAGATGAACTGACAACTTGATTTCCACCAGCTCTGAGCTCCATGTCTCCTTATGCCCATTTCCATGACTCTCTGAGTGCCTGTGGGTGAAAGCCCCTTCCCAGAGAGCTGCTGCCTGAGGTACACCCACGTGTGTTTTAGGTTGGATTATGGCTCTGGCTTGGTGATTTGGTATCAATTATCTTCAACCCCATTTTTGAGATTTCTAACTTGATACTTACCAACTTTTATATTAATTAAAAATATGCCCATTTTAAAATGCTAGCTATTCCAATTATTATTAATTCATCCAGTGTTTTAAATCAGTCCTACAGTACTGGAATTTACCTGTGTATCACTGTTAAACACTACCTATTAAGCCAAGCTGATGTTATATATGTTGTATATATGTTCCTTTCTGTGAATTTTGGTGTGGCAGATAAAACATACTTCTGACATCCAGATTTGGCCTGGATCTTGAATATGCAAGGACTTTCTATGGCCCTTGATCCTGCAAATGGTCTGACATGTCCTAGGAATCCAGCTGTGAGGATGGGTCCTTTTCTAAGTCTGAGATAGGGTAGCAAGGCTCACCAGGTCTGCAGGGGTCCTTGGGGAGTGGGTTGTGCAGGTGAGGATGCAGGCAGACAGCTCCCCTGTTGCCTGATTGTGTTTTTAATTGTGGGATAGCAAAGAGTTCCCATCTTAGCAATGTTTGCTAACTGGCTGAGCTGATGGAAAAAGCAGCCTGAAGGCCAGATCCCCCTCAGACTGAACCTGATCCTAGTTTGGTGATAAATCCAGACTTTAGCTGCTGAAAGATTGTATGAAAACTAGGGTTTTCTTATTGCTTTGCATTTTCTTTGCTATCTGGGAAAATTTTGTCAGACACACTGACCAAAAGGCTTGGGGGCTACATGGGGTGTGTGCATTTATTTGAGCCCTCTGTGCTCTGGGGCTTAACCCAGTCATAGATGATGGTAGGGCTGCTCCAGCACTGTCCCCTTCTCCTCCTCAAATGCAGGTTAGAGAGGAAATTGTGGCACAAGTTGTGGTTTTTCTTCCATGCTGAATATTAAAAATGAAGAGGGAGGGGGCAGGGTAAAATCCCAGCTGTGTGAAACTTGGAGGGTTGAGCTTGGAGGTCTTCACCTGCAGCGTGGGAAGGGAAGACTACACTGTGGCTGGGGGACAGCAGGTGCATCATTGTGCTCACCCTGGATTTTGGCACGTCCCTTTTGCATGGCTCTAAGGGCTGTGGACTCTGTGTACACCCCAGGAATGTAAATCTCTCCTGCTGGCTTTGTCTTAGGCTAATTATCGCAGTGTTCGATTGTAGACTGCCTGGGAATGGACAGACATTGTTCTGTTTCCTCCTTGTGGGTTTATTCTTTGGTTTTTTGTTCATTCTTTAAATTCTAGTTCAAGTAGGTGGAATATTCCTTATTTTCTTTCATTATAAGGTAAACACAATTACGGTGATATATCCTCTCCAATTTCTGTTATGACTGTGCTTTGAAACTATAACCTGTTTTTAGCTGAAAATCCTTAGAGGAAGTCTAAGGAGCCAGAAAATGCTTTAGTGGGAAAGCGATATGTTTAAATAAACCTTACAGAGATAGTGCTTACCCAGTAGATGAAAATATGAAGTCTGAAGATTGTTGGGCAGAGGAGTAGCTCTGAATCTCTCGTTCCTTTCTATCTAAGGTAACCTGATTATCACTGTAATCTCTTTTGTTCTGTCACTTTGAAAAGACAGTATCATCTGTCATTCTGTGGGAAAAAAAAACCCCAACAAATAATTGTCAGGAAAAGCAAATATTCCTGATTTAAGAGGTGGTTTTAAAATGAGAGTAATATTCATATGGCTGGAAGCATATATATTTTTATATATGTGTGTATATATATGTTATAAAAAAAAAAAGAAGGCACTGCCTCTTTTGGGCCAAGTACATGGCACAAAGTTTGTGCTTTGTATGGTTTATGCAGGAGATATCTGAGTTGTTGGGACATTGCCTATTAAATGCTTTATTTTCTTAGCAGATGATCTTCTGCAAAGGGGCACTGGCACTGCCTGAGCGTATCTAAGCATGTGTGTGCCAGCACATACGTTTATCTTCCAGAAAGGGAAGGACTAAACCATTGACAAGCACTCAGGAAACAGGATATTTTATTCCACCAGCTGAGGTGCTTATGAAAACAAGATTTAGTTGGATTGAGTAATAAATGAGAGGAATTAAATTATTCTTTGGTTCGTTGGTCCATCCTGTGAAAACTACCCCTAAGTCAGTAAGAGTAGAATGATGTAATAGTGCATTGAACGGGGTGAGTTTATGAAGGATTTCTATCCTCAGCACGACCAAAACCAGCACTGAGTGCCTTTCCTGTAACCAAGGGCTGCATTAGCTGGGCAGCAGATGCACGCAGACACACAGATTATTGTCCTCTGTGAACATCCAGCCGCTGCCAGGCCTCTCCTGATCCTCCTGAGCATCCCTGCGAGCTGGATGAAGTTTTGGGGCGGGCGAGGCGTTGTGCACGAGGGAGCCCAGTTTGGGAGCGCGGGTGTTTGGCTGGGGTTGGCACAGCTGCTGCCCTTGCTGGCAGGCAGGGAGGACACCTGTGTGCCCTGTGAATGGGGGCAGCCTGCGCTTGGGGGACGCTGCAGCAGCCGTGCCCCGCGCGGAAGCGCGAAGAAAAGGCCGATGCTCTGTGCCACGCGTGCTCGGGCGTACTGAGGAAGCAGCAGGGGAGGAATAAAGGCACTGCCTTTTTGGCTGGCCTCGCTGCTATTCAGAGCCTGCCTGAATTAGCAAGGCTGGTGTAAACCATTCCGCACACCACAGTAATATGGTAATACTGGAAATACAGGAAAGGAAATCCCGGCCTTGTTAAATTCATGGGAGCTTTTTGTGGTGAGATCAGTGGAGCTTTCATCTCGTTTGTTTAGTGTTTGGTAGGAGAAGTAGTTCCTCAGCATCTGAAACTGATTTTGTTGAAGTAAGAGTGTTATTTGTTTAAGAATGCGTGATAAAAAACCTGTGACTTTCCAGTCTGAAGCAAAACTGGGACAGTTTCTTCTTGGTATTTCACTGCAGTTACAGCTGGTGTGAGCTCCTCTGGGTGATGCCTGTCACAGGGAGCTGGAGCACCTGGGAAAGGCTTTGTAAATCAATCAGGGCTCCCCTCTGCTCTCTCCTGCTGCCATTTCCCCCTGGCTGCAGGAGCCTTACCCTGTTGGCAAAGGTTCAGTGGCACAGCCCTGCTGATGTCCAGATGAGATTCAAGCGGCAGCTCCTGTGGCCACATTCAGCCCAGGTGGTTTCAGCTCTGGTCTTCATGCTCGCTGTACCTTTGCCCTTGCAGTCTCAGCACACACAGCAAAATCTTCCAGTGTCTCTAGCTAACACTGTCTGAATCTGCTTTATTCTCTTGATGGAGAGACATTTCCCGTCAGACTTTTTAAATAAGAATTTAGTGTGAGTGATGTTTAGTGATCTCTTAGTAATTTCTTCAAATACTTAATCACAGCTGTGTCCCTGAATATCTTCTCCATCTCAGCCACAAGACTTTCAAGCTGTGACAACTGCTTCAAGATAAGAGTGGTGTGTATAGAATTTTTGTATTTATTTTTATGAGAAAAAGATTATATATGTTTACCTTATGCTTTGTCCTCTGTACTTTCCTACCTTGGATCTGCAAGTGAACCACTAGACCTCTAAGACAGACCTTTTTTAGATGTTATCACTTTTTCAAATCAGTACTGTTTTTTCTTTGCGTCGCCTCAACAGAACCAAAGCATAACAGAGAGCGATAGTAATCATAATTAAACAAAATCTAACTTACAGGAGCTTAAAAACCAAAGGATACTGTTCCTCAGGGGACAAGGGATTATGACTAGTTCCGTTTCGGCTTGGTGGTTGGTGTCGCTGGAGGTCTCTGTAGGCTGCAGATAATGGTGTCACAAATTTGGCTGGCAGGTGTTGATCTCTCAAGACAGAAAACAAGCTCTCTCTGCCCACCTTTGAGCTTCTGTAGTCTGGAAAATGGCTTTCAGCAACACTCTGGTGAAGCTTTCTTGCTTCATTCAAGCCTGAGCTTCCGACTAAACTGACTGCCTAAATCTCTGGATGACTGACTTGAGGGAATGAAATAGCAGGGGAAAAGAATTTAAAAATTACAATTAAATATAATTTTTTCTTTTTGTTTTTGGATCTGACTGTATTTTTTTCACCTTGCTTAGTCATACAGCAATTTCACAGCGTATTTCAGCAAATTAATTCTTCTGTCCTAATGGTGTGCATGGATGTGTGAAGATATTTGCCTGTTTGTAATGATATACTCCAGTTACACTTATTTTCTGAAGGAATCCTTCTTACTTGGGAGGGTTTCTTGCCCTCTAGTTCTTATCCCAAGTCCATAGGATTTGGGACTTGGCTGTTCTTTGTTTCTTCCCTGAAGTGGACTCATTCCCGGACTAAGTGGGATGTATTATTTCTGGTCTCTGTTAAAAGAAGAACAGCAAAAAAAAAAAAAAAAAAAGTTGTCTTTCCCAACATCATTGCACTTTAGCCAAATATTTGCATTGCAATTTGTGATGAATTATAAATGAATCAACGTGTCATAAATTTAATATTCAAAAGTATCCTACATGTCACATTACCCTAATTTCCCTCTTTATTCCTAAAGCGTAGGCAGACTGCTAAGATTGGCAGATGCAGAGTGTGAACGAGGTAGTTTCTGAGTCAGTGGGTACAGCTTGAATTCCTTCATGAGGAAAGGTGTCCCTCATTCTAAGCTGTCAAAACAGCACTTGATGGAGGCTACAGCTGCACAAGCACTTTGTGATGTGGAGAGTAGAGTGAGTATTCGAACTGTGTCTTCTTCCAGGACTGGCTCTTCAAGCAGGAATCACCTTCCTCCTCCCTCCCTCGTGGATTTGCATTAATGAGATGGCCAGCTGAGCTTGGGTGGCCCCAGCCAAGGAGGATGGAGGGGATCTGGTCCAGCCCTGGCCCGAAGAGAGGCCGACACAGGCTTTGCTCAGGGTCCTGCTGATCGCTGTGATCAGGCAGAGCTGGGGATGTGCCCAGCTCAAAATGACTCCTCAGAAGGCATAACAGACACATTATCACTATTCAGCACTATTATTGTGCTGAATAGTTTCCCGAAAAAAAAAATCCTGGTTTTCATGCTCTGTCGTAAAGAATTGATGGCTTTAGGGTTGTTGGCCAAGGTGTGCAGTGGGGACCGTCGGGCTGGTCCCAGACTTTGCAGTTAATAAGCAAAGGCACATCCTGAGCTTCAGTGCAGCTCACCAAGGTCTTGCACAGGTAGTGAAATGTTTAGAGTGTCTGTGCAATTAAAAACTAGCTGAAGACAGAAATCCTGTACTGCTAATTCCAGTCTTTGCTGGAATACCCCAGTGATCAGTACTGGGCTTTCTGAACAGTCTCAGATGATGAACTGCTGATCATGTCCTTTCTAAGCCCTCCATAGTTAAGGCTTTGTTTACCTGAACAATTCAGCTTCTTTTTAGTGTATTGTAAGCACAATCATTAGTTCCTGTGCTTTGCTAAGGGAAGTAAAGCAGAATGTTTTCTGCTTTGTTTTTAATGCCATTAAGTCCTGCTTTAGTGAAAGGCTGAAACAGCTTTAGACTTTTCCCCAGGAAACAGGAAGCTCAGAAACTCTGAGTACTGGTACTTTTCCTGTTATATTGGTTCATATCTGTCACGATTTTCAAGGTGTGAAAGTTGCCAGGAGTTTTGCTGTGTACTTGGGGAGCAGGAAAATGAAGCTTTTTTAAGGGGTGCTGGACTAACACTGGCATCACCTGAAAGACTGTGATGTAGGATCTGCTCTGAAATGGAAGGTCCTGGTGCTGCTCCACAGCAGAGTAGATCTCTGTGTTCCTATGCCCATTTTTTCCTTATGAATGACACTAGACTGATTAACTCATTTTCATAATTAATCAAAACCGTGTTTTGCAGGCATTGTCGCTGAGTTGAATCCCAGTGTAACATTTCCACAGGTCCTATTAAGTAACTGTGGAAGGATTAAAGCTCATTTAATTGCCCATTTTGTTACCACGGCAGCTGTTCTAATTTTACCATCTTGTGTCATCCATGAGATCTGCTTTCTGTTCTCAGATACCTGGGAGTCCCAAAAGTTCACATTTTTTTAGGTGCAGTCATTCTTGACCTTAAATTTCCATGCCTGTGTGAAACCCATACCTCAACAGCTCTTAACCTGGGGAGTGTAATTTAGAACAAGTCTAAAGCCATAGGGCTTTGATGGAATGCTCCAGATCAACACCAGGTAACAGATGATGATTCCAAGGAATCTGCCAACAAGGATCTTTTTTGCTGCTGTTACTGCCAGAGCAGTCCTGTACATCACTTTGAAGGACTCTTGATGACTTTCAGGCAATTTGTGTTATAAGTGAATAGATTTTCCTGCCTGAAACGAGTGATAAATGCTCAATATTCAGTGTTATAAGGAAGCACACTGTTAGACACATAGAAACTGTTGAATATGTGAAGAGAGTGCTGTAGGAATATTTGGGACGGTGAAGAAGATGGAAAATTGAAGGGGGAAAGAAAGGATAAACTAATGCAGACTTTACTTTTTTTTTTAATATTGTTTTCTACAATTGTACATCTTCCCCATACAGCTTTTAGGGCTCTTGACAGACATATGTGCAGCCATGAAATCACAGACAGGCAGCTTTGAACTGTGCAGTGGATGCACAAAGAATATTGATTCACCCAAGCTTTCACTAACCTGGGTAATAAAATACTTCAGTCCAGAATTTCAAATGACCAAAGTGTTCTTCAGCTTTGTCTGCATTGTACTAATGACAAACTGGCTTTTGTTCAACAAAAAGCATCAGGACTTCTCTTTCCAGCAACGTTTTTTATTAAAAATATATAAATGTAGTAGCGATCTTCCTTCATTGCGGCAAGGTTTGAGGTCTTTCCTATGTCCCTGTTCTGTCTAATGCTGTTTGTTTGGTTATCTGAGGTCCTTGGAGGATAATTCTTGGGGAAAAAAAGCTAAAAATCCCATCTGGAACACTAATGTAGCTTGTTGCTGTTTCTCTTCTCCATTATAGCAGCTATTATGGGAATTAACTATCATTTAGATGAATTTTTTTACATACAGAAGAAAGAGTTCTTTTCATTAAATCCCTGAAGAAGAAACAATAATCATCACAGGGCATTTTTGTGGGGTTTATTCGTGCTCTTGACATTGACCTCACAGATGCAGTGACACAGTGAGAAAGGCATTTTTTCCTGAAGCGGTGTAGGAATTTCCCTCTTCCAGGTTTTAGGCTGGTACTCCATGCTCCTCACACAAGGTGTGCACTCGGCTTTAGATCCAGCAGAGCAGAAAGAGGTAACTGAGTAGACTTTTTTAGGTCAGAATTGTTCTGTGGTTCCACCCAGCTTTTCAATATTGACTGAAAGAATTGTTGGTTTTACAGCAGAAACACACAGAAATGGTGATTTGTTCCATTCCTCTGCTTCACATGAGGAACTCGTAAGTACTTCAAGTAAACTTTTAGTTCTCAGCCAGCTCTGTGGAGGAGGTTTTTTCCAGGTTACCAGGATCTATGTCAGTGTCAGAGAGGGGTTGGGAAGACAGGGGAATGTAGTGGTGGTTAAAACATTGCGAAATTTCTTGCCTTAAATTTTCTCCTGCCACTGCCACCAGTGATGCATCTCTCTGAGGGCTTATTTTGGGGTGGTTGCCATGCTGTGCCACATTTGCAACATTCTGTTGTGTTTCCCTCTCCTTGGGTTGAGTTTGGATAGGGAAAACAGTCCTTGTTTTCTGGAGAGCCTGTGCACAGGAGTATGGCAGGGTGTACCTTCACCTTGGCAGCAGAAGTGAGCAAGTCGCTTTGCAGTTGTCACATTTCCTGAGCCTCTCTCTTTGGATTTCCCTGCTAGATGTTTCCCATTCAATCCATATTGGTTTCCATTACCACCTTGAAAATTGACTTGAGGTGGAAATGAATATTACAATTAAATTGTTGACTTTGCATAAATTAGTGTCATTTTCTCTTAAATATTCTGCCATTTTGGACAAGCATAGTTTATAAAAAAATAGTAATAGCTGTTTGAAAGTGTTGTTTCTGAGTTCAGGGAAAGGCTTGTTTTCGTGTCCTTTAAGATTCCTGCTGCTCTGGAGGCAAAAATCTGAGGAATTCCAGGCACTGCCTGGCAGGAGCAGCCCTTGACCTGTTCCCCATGGGCATCCTGAGCTGCCCCTCATATCCATGCTCCTGTGGCTGCCCCAGGCAGGAAAGGAGAAGCAGAGGAGGAGTGGAGGGTGCAGAAAGGAGAGGCACAGCTTTGTGTGGAGTCGTCCATGGGAGCCTAATGCCAGAACACAAGAGTTAAGTGGAACTCTGTAAAATCCTTAACACGGCACTTGATGTTCTCTTTAGGAATCACGAAGCATGTAACGTCCTTATGTTCTCCAAAGGGTTTATTTGGCAGCCTGTTAGCATCTCGCTGTGACATGACTGAAGGGGAATAACCAAAATAACAAGGTGCAGGGAAAGGAGGCAGCAGTCACCAAATCGGAGTAACAGCTTCAAAGCACAGTACCTTTGAACCTGTGACTCTTCTTCCCTTTCCCTGGAAGGGCAGCAGGCCTTGATGATCTTGAAGACAACATTATGCTGGTCAAATGGTGATGGGGACTCAAATAATTTTGCCTAAGGTTCCCAGTCACTTCTGCATTCCAGTATGTCTGAGGATGAGCCAGTCCATGTAATCCAATGCAGGGGTTGGTCATTCATTTTGGTCTTCTGCAATTATCCAGATTTTAGGCCCAGAAGTATCTTTGCAACTAACCAGGAGCATCATGAATTTGCAAGGTGAATATTTTCAGCAGTGGGAAAGGAGCTCTGTGCTATAGGTGAAGATGGCTGCTTATGAAGAGGCAGTAATCAAGGAAGGAAAATGAAAGAAAGGGGTGAACAAAGTAAAGGATTAGGGTATTCAAGTTGCTGGTAAACTCATGGGCCACAGTGCATACCTTTGGGTCTTCACTTCTTTGATTTTGAAAAACAAACCAGCTTCCAGCTCATCTGTAATATTACTTTTCATACCGATACCTTTAATCCTAATTTTCCATTTTCAGAGCAAACAAAGCCATGTTTATTTTCTTTATAAGCCCTTTTGCCTATCCTCCATGCAGTATTTTTGAAGCTAATGACTGAGCTAGACAGAGAGCAGGAGTAAGTGTTCAAGTGGCAACTTGTCAAAGGCAGCCTGGGCACAGGCTGGGCGCCCCCAGCATCCCAGGGGGAATCTCTGCTTGGTTTAGGTTTATTTTTTCCAGCACGGTCCCTGCACCACCAGCCAGGGAGTCACTGCCCTTTGGGCTACCCCAGGCTGTTCACTCTTGGGCACACACACAGACCACACACATATATAGATTTATGTTTTACTAAAAAAGTGACTGCTTTGCTATCGCTGTAACAATTTTCCTCACATCCCACCACATCTGAGCAGTCCCACCCACCATGCTTACTAACTTCCCCACTGTCAGTCTACTGGAGTTCCCTTTGGAATGCAAAAGGTTGTGCATTGCAGAAAGCCAAGAGAGGAGGCCATGCAGGGGAAGCGATGCCATAATCTGAAAGACTGGCACATGTTTTGTAGAGGAATTACAGAGAGAAGAAAGCTGTGGGAAACCTTGTAGTCCTCCCCTAATCCTCCTGCTGTTCTCCTTTATTTTAAATGTTTTTTCTTCCTCTCAGTTTGCTGTGGATTTGGACTGGGACAGCTTTTCCCCTCTTCCTGCTTCCCAGTTTTCCTCTCCCCTTGCCAAAAGGAGTTAAGGGGCTGTAGGCCTGGAGGGTCCATACAAAACAGGGGAAAGGATGACATCCCTCTTTTGTAAGCCTTTTTTGTGTCATCTGGAATTTTCAGAGTCTGCATCTTTTTATGTTTTCTTTTTTTTTTTTTTTAAGATCCCTAAAATTAATGCAACGATTCAGTGTCTGTGTGCCTAAATGTATATATGTGTGCATTTCCTGGAGTGATTTTATGATAATACTGTATTCTCCTGTTGTCTGCTTTATGCACAGAAATGGGTCCTGTAGCTTTCACCTGCCCAGTCAAAATAGTTCCCCAATATATCTGTTGTTGAAAAAAGTGAGACATGAGCTGTGCCTGAATTTTGCAATACTTAGGAATTCTATACAATATATGATTGTATTTTTATATTGTATGATATACACTTGTTGTTCCAGACAGAAGTCTCGGATTTACTACTGGAAGAACAAACACCCAACCATAATCTCTGCAAATACTTAAGTTTGCAGTAACAATGTTTATGGCACAACAATTAACCAGCCCAATTCCCCCCCCCACTCAATTATTTTATACAGTGCCTCAGCTCATTTAATCATCTTCCTTTCTAACAAGTCTGTCCTTCTTAAAACAAATGTATTTCCAGTAGGATCAGATTTTCTTTCCAAAGCTTTTTATTGCTGGTTTCTTTAGAGATGATTTAATTGCTGTAAAACTGGTCTTCGTACTTGCCATTCTTGATTATATTGCAATTTAACAAGCTGTATTAAATGCGTGAAAAAATTAAATCAGAAAATTGAGCACTAGGCAGTAACAAGTAAAGCATTTTTGTTTTTACTTCAGTACTGTTGCCACTGATGGGAAGTGTGTGTAATCAAGTTATTTTTGAATTATCTTCAAGCTGGGAGGAAAAGAAAACTTGGGATAATGGATAATTTGAAAGTAACTACACAGAAATGCCACTAAAAATGATGGCTCATAAGCTAATCTTGTACAGCTCAGTCTCTGCCTCCTCAGCTGAACCATTTCCTTTACCTTGTCCAAGCAACAGGAACATGTTCATCTGGAGCCTGTCACAGTGGGTTCCCAGGTATTTTGAATGGAGTTAGTGCTGGGGAAGCACTTGGAAGGTCTTGGCAAATCTTCCCCAGACTGTGCAGTTCTGGGTACTGTGCTGCAGATCCAATCCATGGTGGGCACATGGGCTGCTGGGGCAAGTTTTGGGTGGTTTCATGATCCTAACAAGTTGCTGTGACTCCACTAGGAGCTGTGGCACATGGCAGTAGTGTTCTCCAGGGAGGGGAGCCCTCTCAAACCACAGCACATCCCCTAGAATGGAAATCCGTGCCTCTGAGGTCCATAAATGAACGTGATACTGATGTGCTTCATCCTGATGTGGCTGAAGGCAGTGGTAAAGCTCTTGGGGCTTCCTTGGTACATTGTCAGGGCTGAAGAACCCCAAGCTCTTTGGGCAGCTGCTAAATATCAGCAGTCCTGTCTGCTACCATGGTCCTTGTGGTGACCCCTGCTTTCTTTTCTGCAAGGGGAAGGGCCCTGCAGGAGAGGTCGGGGCCTGAGGCTCACAGACACCTCCCCTGTGGAAAACAGGAGCAAATCCCACATGCCAGCTGGGATGCAGGTGCACAGGAGACACACTGTGCTGCAAAAGTGTTGTTCTCCATCAGAAATGTGAGTGGCACCGCTGGGACGTAATAACTTGCTCACAAGGAAAAGTTTCTTTCTAATGTCCATCATTTAATGGTTGGCTTATGCCCTTGAAGTGAGATGTCTTATATCTGTAATACAGCCACGGTAATTTCATTCTAAAAGTACCCTATTTGATTAAGAACCAGCCATGAAGGCAAATATCAAATCTCCAGATGGAAACTTGGCCTGGCAGGAGAGGATGAGAAGCTGCCATTAAGTGAGGCCAGGCTGGGCGTCCCCTCCGACCAGGGACACAGTGCAGCACGGCCCATTTGTCACAGCAGAGATATAAATTTGTTTTCTACTACTGACATGTATTTGTCCTTTCCTTTATTGCAGCAATAATTTCTTAAAAATACCATTAGAAAAAAGACAAAAGGAAGTGTCGAGAGCATGAAACTTTGATCTTAATTTTGTCCTAACCTTTACAAAATGGATTAAATAACTCCTGCAGGGAACACCAGCAGCCTTTCTCACCTGAGTGTTGATGACCCATCAAAGTGCTTGTAGAAGGGGAAAGCTCTTCACCTTGTGCTGTCCTTAGAGCATGAAATGTCGGGTGCATTTAAAGAGCAAAAAAGATGATACAGTGTGGTGGAAAAGCACAGCAATGTTAAACCACTCTTGTTGAACTGGAGATCTCTCTGCCACCAAGGTGGGATTTTTTAACTTGTGAATTTTTATGCTGCTCTCTAAAATACTGAGATGCTCTTGTGTGATGGTCCAGCATCAAATTATGAGAGAAAGTGGAGGAAGGAAGGTGTTTTCCATCAGAGATGAAGAATTGCTTTTCTCAAAGGTTTATGGCAAAGCCATGTTCCTGGCAGTGTGCTGGTGCCCAGAACAGAGCTCTAGGCAGGTGCCTGGGATTTGGAGAGCTCCTGCTGGTGATTTTATGGAGCAACCTGTGTCTGTGAAACTGTGCCCCTGAAGCAGCTGGACACATTTTATGCAAAGTGAGAGCAACTACAAAGTATGGAAATGGCCTGGCTAAAGTGATTTTATTCCGGCACACCTGGAGGATGTTTTTACTCTCCCAGCTGATTATTAAATTCAGGGAGGTGGTAGAAGGGTGCAAGAGTAAGGTGGTTGTTTCTTGGAGTGAACTCCCTTGGGTAAACCAGTGCCTTTTAAAATAAGACAAAACATTCACATCCTGTGCATCCACCCTAATGATTCACAGGTCCCTCCTGCAGTGTGTCTTCTGTCCACCTGATCTATAGAGTGGGGAACAAAGGGGGAGGTGGGATGCTGTGTTGGGAAATTAACCATCATATTTATGCTTTTTGAAACTATAGCGGATTGAAATCAGGCTGACAGCTACTGAATTGCTCCAAAAGGACTGGCCTCTCCCTGCATTTCTAGACTGGTGTGTCCTCAGCTGTATGGTCTGCTCCCAGCCTTGCATTTGGGGTCTTGGTGCCATTTCCATCCTGGAAGAAGCCAAACAATGCTTCTGGCCCTGTTAAATGGCTACAGCACATTTTGCTGTAATAAACAGGGGTGATGGACTAGCGGTGGAGAAGCTGATTTAGCTGCCTTTGCAGGAAAAGAAAGAAGAATTGGTTTTGTTGGCTCTCTTATTTTCATTCTTTTTAAAGGAAGGAAGTGAAATACAAATACAATAAAAATTTGAAATACAAATGCAGTATACAAAGGGGGAATGTGTATTTGTTCAGCAGCTTTTTTCATTCTTCTCTGCAGTATTTGCCACCCACAAGCAGCCTGTCCCAGCCTGTGAGAGTGCTGACCCAGGCTGCTTTAGTAGCAGGAGACAAGAGGCTTGAGACAGAAACACATCATGTTGTTTTTAACAGATAAAAGTAGGAGGTCCAGGCAGAAACTCTTGGGAAAGAACATTTTGTGCATTTATAAAAGTTCTTGGGCAAAACAGCCTGTACCTGGGAAGGGAGCAGAGGCAGCAGTGCTGGGGGTGGCCTTGGGGGACTGCTGGGACTGCAGCTCCAGCTCTGGTTTCTCAGCCCTCCTTCAAGATGCTCCCTGGGATTTCTCTGACTCCTTCACAGCAGAGTCTCTGTGCATAGTTTAACTGTTATAAGCATTTTCCGTGTAAAACATCAAGCTCTGTGTGTGTGACCCTTTAAATCACTAAAAATGGGTCACTGGGCAGTTTAGCAGGAGCAGGAACTGGAATCTCCTCCTTTTCTGTATATCATCATTCATCTTCACCTGTTTGCCTTCAGTAAAAAAGGGCTCTGAGTAGCCCTCTGAGCTGCTACTGCTGCTTTACTGAAACCTGCTGTGTATGGGCACTCAGACACGTGCCACCATGCTGCAGGAGAGGCAAAGGTACGCATAATGCTCATACAGCTTCTCTTCAGGACTCACCAGCACAGAAACCACAATGGATGATATTTTGAAGCCCTCTGTCACTGTGGTGTTCACCCAGGAAAAAGCTGTTGCATTGTTGGCACACAGAAACTGGCAGGCTGTAGGCTGTGATTAAAAATACATTTAATTAATGAATAAATTATTCAAACACAGGTGCAAAGTGAAGGGAGTGGGCAGAGAGGTAGAGTTTTAGGGATGGGTTTCTTCTGTCTGGTGACTTGATGGTGAATTTGGTGCTGTGGATGTTGTGTTGTACTGGAATGCATGGAAGTACAACTCAGTGGTGCATTCAAAGTGCTGTTCAGACATTTTTCCTGATCTTTTCTTGGAAGGTTGGTTGGCAGTGGCCACGTGCAGAGGTGTGGGAATGTGGCCATGCAGATCTCTCCAAGGAAATGGCTTTTCAGTGGAGCACCTGCAGTGGGCACAGTTGTTGGGGCTCCTTCCCCGTGTCCTTGTCTCAACCTGGGAAAGCCCTGTAGCTTTCCAGGGGTGAAGAGCTGTGAGAGAGGAGCAGGAGGACGTTGGAAACTGCTGTGGTGCTTTTGCCAAAGTGGGGAATTGGTCCCAAACATGGGACGGCACTGGTCCAGCTGCATCTTCAAGGGAAGCTGACTTGTCTGTGTGCAGTGAGTGGGGGGGAGCCAAATTAATCTCTAATAGAAGTAGGCACAACCCATCGCTGCAATCAACCACTTATTTATGGGCTTTAAGCCCAAGTTCATTTAAACACCACTAAAACCTTTGACACATTTTAAAATACAGTGAGGAACTTGTTCCTAGAAGAAAATTCCACAAGGAGCCATTAAATGCAGTGAAGCAACCTGTGACTCAGGAGGTTCTGCTCAGTGAGCTGCTAGGGACTGGGGGAGGATTCTGAGGAATATGGAGAGATGAACAATGGTACCTGCTCCAAACACATCCTGGTGGACCTTCATCACAACAGGATGGAGCCAGCTCAGGTTTCCTGTGTGCCCTGTTTCTGCCTTTGGGGCTGGTTTTCCTCCCCCAGAACCTTTCTTTCAGCAGATTCCTTACCTGTTATCAGGGGAGTGTTTAGAGCAGCTGAAGATCACAAGCGCCTTGTCTGGAAGAATTATGGTGATTATTAAAGTTATAATTAAAATTTCCAGCCCTCTGCTGCTCTTCCTTGGATTGCTGGAAAGTGGGGAACAGGGCTTGTGCCAGTCAAGAAGCAACCCTGGAAATCCATGTTCATTGATCTGGTGTCTATTATTTCTTTGGCATAGTAGTGAGTCCTTGCTGATGGATGCAGGTACCTGCCTTGTGAAAACCTCCAGGCAGGGGAGAGATTGCCCACCTACTGTAGGTTGTATTTATTTTTACCTTCTGTGCTGAAAAAAACCAAAACATCATTATGTCACATAATTTAATCATCATAAACATCTTGTGTGTTGATTTATTAAATGATGGGGAAGAGTAGTGGTATGTTATCTTTTGGGATTAAAAAAAAAACGAAAGGAGCCAACTGATTTGTCCTGTGCTACAATTATTGATGAAGCAGCAAGAAACAACGTCCAGCTCAGAAGACAGACACAGAGGTCATGGCTGGTAATCACAGTGACACCAGGATGAGTTTTGCTAGACCAGCTGTGAGATTGTGCAGTACATTACATTGCGTGCGATGTATTATTCCCTGGTTTAGTAAATAAGCCTAACCCTAACCCTATCCCTAAGCCTAAGCCTAAGCCTAACCCTGACTGAGGCCCAGTGAGGCAATGCAGGGAGCTGCACTGGACTTGGGTAGCCAAGTGCTCCAGAGGTGCTGCCGAGGGCTTGTGTGCTCACACAGCTGCAGTTGTCCTCTTTGCTACATTTTCCTTTGATCTTCTCTTCAGTTGGGCACTTTCCTCCTCTCTTGCCAGCTTATTCAAAGTCTGTTGTGTCTTAAGGCCTTGCATTGCCCATTCCTGCAGGCAGCAAGGGCTGCTGAGCACCATGTGCTGCCCTGTCTGCAGCTGTCTCATGGTTGGTGCATGGAGAAACCTTCACACTCAGATCCCTTCATCTGCCCATGGCATGGCTGATCCCTGCTCAGAACCAC
>JAHLSL010000076.1:2633713-2685490 GCA_025920805.1 Petroica traversi | reverse complement strand
CTCTCTGATCCCTTCATCTGCCCATGGCATGGCTGATCCCTGCTCAGCACTGGGGAGTTCTTGGTGCAGGCAGTGTGCTTTTGCCCTGGCTGCTCTGCTCTTGGCCATGTCTAAGGCTGGATCCTGGGATTACCTTCATTTTTTAACTTGAGAAGCACAGAGCAACTCTCAGAGAAATTGAACTGAGGCCATCAGGGTCTGACCTCTGGATAAAAATAAGACAGTTTGTTGTGAAAGCAATAATGCAACGAGAACATCCAAAGGCTCAGCTCATGTGTGAAGCTGTGGAAGCTGTTTCCATAGCTGCCAACACCTGTATCCATTACCCAAATTAGCACTCAGCAGGAGAGGGGCTCTTCCTCCCTCACAGTTCTCAGTGGTACCTTCTTCCTACCTGGGGGGGGGGGGGTGTGAGTGAGCAATCACCTGTCTGAACCAGGTATGTAATCACTTTGCATATCACCTTCCTGGCAGTTGGTGCTCTCCAGGAGCTGAGGAATGATATTACAGTATCTTCAAGAGGTTTAATGACAGCATTAAAAATGTGACCAATATTCAATTAACTTTAAATTTCAGTATTCAGTGGTAATTTTTGATTATGTGTAGCAGCTCTCTTCTCTGCAGTAACTGTTATGATCATTGGCCAAGGCATCTTCATGGTATGGCACTAAAATCTTAAGCTGTAGTTTCTTCTCCAAATCCTGTTTTCACTGAGATGTTCCCATAAGCAATGACAATTTATTTGGGGGCTTCTTTAGTAAGTAGGTTTTTAATAAGCATGTACCAATGGGAACAAATTGAGTTCCTTGAGTCACAGCTGGAGTTGCAACTTTTTCTCCCGTGATTATCAAGGAGTATAGTCTGCATGGAAGAATTCAGAGCTTAAGAAGACATCTGGTTGCTAAATAATATAATTAAAGTAAATACAGCATAACGGGGAGCTACTCCCACATTCCTAATAAGCAGAAAGTAGTGTTTGAGTGAGAGAAATGCGTTAGCTGGTAGAGGGAAGGAAGAAGGGAAGAAAAAGAAAAGCTGTGGGGGTGAGCCAGAGAGAAGGGGCAAAGTGAAGAGAGGAGAGGAGAGTGCAAGAGAGGAGTTGAGGTGCCCTGCACTGGAGCCTGAAGCAACATGACACCCAGGGACTTTGCTGCCAGAAGCAGATGATGATGGTATAGAGGAGGTAGCTGGTGAGAAACAGCTGAGGGACCAAATGGTCCCTCAGAACTGGTAGCAACTGTCTCGAGGAGCAGCTATCTGTGTTGCTCAAAGTTTAGAGGCTCTTTTTCTCCCTAAGTGACAGTATAAAGGGCGTTTTTCTTCCTAAGTGACTGGCTTCTTCTTTTTACTCCATAACTAATTTAGAGAGTGGGAAGCCAACTTAACAAATCTATGCACAGTTCCTGTATTTAGTTATGGGAGAGAGACTGCTCGTAAGAGCAGCCAGGTGGAAGCCAGTTAGCTGGGCTGGGCTGACCTGCTCTTTGCAAACAGTGTTGGAGCAATCTCTTGGGGAGCTGCAGAAGGGCTTTTCCACTCCTTCCAGTGGAGGACCAGCATGGAAACAGCAATACCTTGAGCTCTCATCTCCTGATGGTGTCTTTGCCCATGGGCAAAGCCCAGGTGATGCTGATGTCTAATGCCAGGGGAAGAAGGTGCCCCCTTTGCTCTGTAACAAAGACAGTGTGGTGTTTGGGAGGGGGTTCCTGTGGGGTCTCATCCTCAGGGCTTGGCTGTGTGAATATCCTGGCTGTGCAGTGTGGTGGATGTTGCTTTTGCAACCTGAGCTTTGCTTTCTCTCCCTTGGCAGCAGCAGAGTGTACAGTGGAATTCATCTGAACGATGGTTTTCAAGAATTATTCAGGAGTGCTTCCTTTTTGGCTTTGTGTTTGCACACTGTTCAGCCATAAGGGGAAATCTCTAAGATTTGCAGGAATCTTCAGACCAAGGGTATTCTTCCCGCTCTGTTGTAGACCTGGATTGTTTTGGCAGGAAAACATGTTTGAGAGACCCTGGCAAGGCAGACTGTCCTGAGGATAATTTTTCAGGCGCGATGTGGAGAATCTCTGCCGAGATAATAAACCCCACATGTGTTTGCCTGCAGGCCTGTCGCTGCCTGTTTGATCCTCGTTGTCTCCAGCGTTGTGCCCAGTAGGAATTAAAGTCAGCAATAACTTACCTTGCTGTGGCAGGGGCACGCCCCCGATGATCCCAGAGAGGCAGCACTCGCTGCTGAAGGAGCCTCGCGTTGCTTTGGAGAGTGAAACGTGGAGAGGCCACCCCTCGGGGCTGCTGCACGGCAGGGATTGCTCATCTGTTTTCTTTACCTTCCACAAACAAATCACAGCAGAGAAAAGCATGAATGTGAGCTGGTCTTATTCCCTTACTGCACCTCCTGCAAAGCATTCTGTGTTTATGTTATTCCTCACCTCTTCATTGGGAAACCACCAGGGGTTAAGTGTTCTACCAGCTGGGAGGAAAGGTTGGGTGAGGTGATAGAGCCAGAACAGGGACTCTGGTTTTATGGAAAACAGGCAATAACTGTCCTTATCTTTTATACATCACTGCATGAACCTTTCATCTACTCTGCTCCAAGGAAGATTTTCCCATCTAATACTCTGTTGCTAAGTATATTTTCAATGCAACCTGAAATTATGTATTTCCTTACTTACTATATGTTAGTATAATTTTTGTGTGTCTGGTTGCATGTAGTGCTCTGCTGTTCCGTGGGCATAGCATTGACAGATGTGTTCTCTTGCTACAGCAGTGTGCAGGTATCACATACAGAAATCTTTGTAGTGAAACTCCCCTGTGAACTTCCAATATGAAATGCAAAATGGCATCCAGCTACCATCCAAAACATCTCCTAGGGGGTGTTTTGAGTTTTGTCTGCTACTTGAGCTGGTATGAGATGGGAAGTTTCACAAGGTCATCGTCTTTCCTCCTGTATCTATGTGATTTTTGAGCTGGTCAGACTGATGCAGGAGCAAGCAGCAGTGTCTGTGTTTACCTTGCTCACAAAGTAGCTCCCCTGCCAGATAGCATCCTGGCATTCCTGGCTGCCACAGTCCTCACTGCTGTTGCTGGTTCCCAACAGGAACAAGCCTAAGAAATCAAGAAATTGAAGCTTTTCTTGCACATCGTTTATTGCACAGACCACAAACTGGATAAATTCCTGATTAGTACATTCCTGCATTGAAACCTTTGTCTGAGGAACTGATTTATTTGCTGCTTAAACATGCAGAGCAGTAGCATATGTGAAAACACATGCAGGAAATGTAAGGTGCAGGTTTTGTGTCGGTTTATTTATTTTTTTTTAATGGGGTTAGCTGCCCTCATAATGGAGAACATTCGTTTACATGGTGTCCTGATAGCTCTGTGAGCCTCACAGGGAAAACAATTTGCCTTTGGGGACAAATGTCTAAAGATAAATTAATTTTTCATGGTATTCCTGAGTCACAGAAGGGTGGAAATTCAGCCCACTGCCCTCCAAAAACACCTGTGTGATGTCAGCTGTCTGCTGTAGAGGTGGGGAAGAAGCAGTACTTCACAAATCCCCAGCAAGGAACTCTGAGCCTCTGGTGCTCACTTTATTAATTGGGCAGCCTTGCAAACCATCTAGACTTTCTGTAGGTATTGTCTTTGTAGCATTAGGTGCCCCATTTTTGGTTTAGTTACTTTTTCTCTGTGTGTGTGTGTGCTTTTTACAGAAAAATGGTGGGGAACATTCTGACTGGGGCAGGCAAAGTGGCAGATAAGCCAGCAGCAATGGCTCTGCATGTCCAGGCAGTGTTAGCAACACTTTCTCTCACCTCTGTAGGCTTTTCCAGTGCTCTTCAAAAGGTTAAGTTTGGGAAAAAGTGACACAACAGCAATTTAAGGACTGCTGGAGGTTTTCAGTGGCAAAAAGCATTGCTGTGAAGTGACGTATAGAGAAAACACTGCTCCTGGAGCCAGTCTAAATTTATCACTGTGTCACAACAGATAGTTAAATTTAAATGTGTGTCCAGCACTTGCCATTTCAGTAGGTTGCAATCAGCTTGAATTGATATTACCTGAATAAATCAAAGAGCTGAATAGCACATGCATTTCTGATACAGCAGTGCAGTGCACATTATCTAAGGGTAAAAGGAGTTGGTGCAGCCCTGACTACATTATTGTAACTCAGCTCAACACTGCAGAATAAAAGAACAAATTTTGGTATATTCTGGACTCCTCCAAATGGAAAGTGCTTGCCACTGCAGTGTCCAAGCCTGTAAATTACAGTGATTGACTGTACAGGGATGGATGTACAGTCTGCTGAATGGCTATGTGCCATCATCTGCCCAGGATGGCACTGTTCACATGGCTGTGAATAGAACATTCTTCATTGGAGTTAAAAGTTACAGTCAGTTTTATGCAGCTGCATTTGGTCTTGGGACAGGTCAGCCCTGGGCAGCATGCTGCAGTTAGGCTTCTCTGTGATACTTCTGTGCATTTCCTAGGGAGAAAGTTTTGTCCTGACACTGTTCCAGATCACATCATATCTGGAGTGAGTTTTTGAAGAGAATTTCCTGTCCCCACTTACTAGTTTGGGTTTCTGCTGTGGAGCTGCCTCAAGGTACCTGTACTCAGTTTCTTTGAGGTGAAACTCCACTGGATGACGTGCTCCAAATCAGCTTTAGTTGAGAGCAGCTAAAGCTCTCTAGTTGCTCAGAAGCCTTTAATCCACAGGATTGGGTTGGATCTGGAAATTCCCAAGTGCATGTGCCGTGGGTGCTGGGGCCTGGGTGCTGCTCTTTCATTTTTTGGGTCCCTTGGCAGTGCTGAGCTGATGTAGGTGCAGGGTAAGGTGCCAGGAGCTGGGTGCTGTAGATTTGGGAGGAAAGGAGTGACTCCGATTGTCTCTGCTTTTCCTATGCTGGGATATTTCTGTCCAATGGGATGTAGAGTGTTGGATGAGGAGAGAGGTCTCCTTGATACTGTTCACTGGACAGCCATTTCTGCCTGACTTCTCTGCTCATTGCTGCTCTCTGAGATCCTGGAAAAACCTCCATACCATCTGATCTGATTTTATTTGGGGCAAACAAACTGCTTCCCATCTTACAGCTCCATCAGCTTTGTAAAGTCTTTCTTTTTTCTCAAGTTCAGTTCTTCTTACAGACATATAGAGAGATAATCACATCCCTGCTTTTCTCTCCTCTTTTCAACCCACCATAAACCTTCTGCTACTGTCCTGCCTCATTTGTTCCTTCCTCTGATTCTCCTCATTAAATAAATTTCAGCCAGAAGGTCCTGTCAGATGAACAGCAAATTAATATATTGTAGCCCAAACTTCAAAAAGGAAAAAAGTATTTAATTGCATTGACTCGTGTTCCTATCTCACCACGGTCAGTGATAAAATGGCTATTGACTTAATTGGGGACAAGGCATTGCTCCCCCTAGTTTTGTATTGCTTCTTATTATCATTAATAACTTCATTTCCCCAATTTGTTTGGTGAGCAGTTCTGCCAGTGAGCCAAAATCTTCTGTCTTTCTTGGTATAATGGTTAGGGAGATTTTGGGGCTGTAGGCCAGCAACCTCCCTAATGGAGACGGTACAGGGAAGTACCACTTCCAGAAACTCTGCAATATAAGATAGGAAATAACCTACCAAAAGGCTACAAAATGCACTCATTTAGCACTGACATTTTTTTGTTAAGTTCTGCAGAGAAAACATATGGAGATTATCTTTCTGGTTTGTATATTGAAATACAGGAGCTCAGGGGCAGAATTGTAAATGGTGCAGTTATGAGTTCATTTTGCAGCTCATAGGTATGTTTCCTTAGCTTGTTATATGGCTGCTTCTAGGAATCAAATATTTAAGTTTGCATTGCACTGCTTTTGATGCCTGTAAGCCTTTGTTTTTTTTTAGATGGAGCTTTACATCAAGTTTACAGTTCTCCTGGTAGTTTAAAGGAAAAGGAGAACATGATCTCATGACTCTCAATAAGACCTTAAAACTTTGACACTCTCTTTTCCTGGAGGACAAGATATATTTTGGTCATCTACAAGCCTGTGTTTTTCACTGACAGCAGCTTTTGGTGCTGTCTAGAAAGCAAGGCTACTCACTTTGATGGAGAGAGGGTTTCTGTCCTCCTTGACTTTAGGAAAAAGAAAGAAAACAGCACTTCAGTTCTTCTTTTTTCTTCAGCACATACACTGTGTCATTATACAATAAACATGTTATTCCCTTTTTCTCCTGAAACACCTTTTCCTTTCAGTCACTTGATGCTGTGGGAGCATTTCTGGTACTACACACTGCAACATCTTTGTTCTGCAGACAGCGCTGAACCAGAGGCAGCACTGGGGCTGGATTTGAAGCTCTTCACTGGGAAAAGGAAAAGCCAAACTTTACACTTGTATTTTAATGAGTGAGGCATGATCTAAAGCCTCACAGACTGGATTTTTGTTTGTTGTTTTTCCAGTTGTACATCCTAGCTTTGTCAGTGTCCCATGATCTGATGGAGTAGAAGTGAGTAATTTCTGTATCTGGAGGGCTTTTGCTCTAGCACTTCATTACCTGCCAGGAATATCTTAATGCCTCTTGTGCCATTTCTGGTTTTCCAGGCGTGGTGACCAGCTTTCTGCGTTTCAGGGCATCAGAGGTCGACCTGTGCTAAGGTATGTGACATCCCACTGCCAGGGGACACAGAGTCCCCTGTGTCCTGGCTGAACCTGGCTCCAGCAGAGGACAGGTGCTTGCCTGCACCTCCAGGGCTTCCTCTGCACCTGAGGCATCAGGAGCTGGCTGATGTCTTTGTGGCCTATTTGCCACCCTGAGACTAAGCCAAAGAAGGGAGAGGAAATTAATAAATGTTAATATATGCTGGTTTAATTGAGAAGCGCTGTTTTCATCAACTGCTGTTTGAAGAACAGGCTTAAGTGTGTTTGTAAGCCCAAACAAATGTTGGCTTTTCAAAGCTGTTGCACAAATACAGGGATCTTGCTGCTGCTAAAGAGGTTTAGAGCTGTGAGCCCAGACTCTATGGGTGAATAATGTGGCTGGGATTCACTAAAGCCTATTAAAGATAATATTTTTCTATTCAGTAGTTGAAGCCAAGCTTAAGCCAAGTCAGCCTTCAAATCCTGACTTATGCACCTTATTTTGTGTGTCGTTCCAGCACCACAGCACTCAGCATTCTGTGCTATTTGGAACAAGCAGAAGTCATCTCCATCTCATTCTTGTTTTCAAGAGCATGAAGGTGTTTTTCCTCCAAACCTTTCAAAGGCTTCACCTCTGGTTGAAGAGCAGAAAGAGATTCTGCTGTTGACAGAGTTCAGTTGTTTCTGCTGATCTTCTCACCATCTCCAAGGCAGAGGAGTCTTGCAGCAATGATTATGACATGGGGGAGTGGGATCCCTGAAAGCAACAGTGAGAGTTATGTTCAAAAATACTTAAGAAAAGTCTTTCTTAGGGAAACCAGCTGAAACATCCCTGCATCCTCAGGCTCAAGTGGCATTTGCCTTAGAAACATTTTTAAAGTTGTTTTTAGGTGAAACAAAGGTAATTTCTGTAAATTAATTACACTTGAGACTTGAAGAGCAATACAATTTAAAAGTTATAAACCAGAGCAGCCTTTCCAGATTGGTGGAAAAGTCTGAAGGCTGCAGACCTGTTTCTAAATGTAGTCATGGTTACTTGGCTTCTGTCTTGCAGAAAAGTTTGTGCCTAATCCACCAGGCAGGTAGGAAAGATAAGACCTATTGACTACAATGCATAGCTGGAAGACCTTGAGGGAGCGTGCTTGGGGAAGGGATGCATATTAATAAATAAATGGTACTTCAGTACATGAGTTCAGGCACAGCAAAGTGCATGCAGAGCTTCGCTGCCTTTCTCTGCATGCAGGCCCAAAATGGGGTTGTTTTGTCAGAGGTGTGGTGCTCCAGGTATAAGAATTAGGATGTCCTTGAGTTCAAAGTGAATTCCCTGCTTGAAAGCAGGTTGTGAGGGTCCTTGTGTTCTAGTTGATTAATTCTGGTGGTTTCCTATGAAAATGGCCCTTTCATTATTTCATCAATACCAAAATTAAAGCGTGGCCCCTGCTCAATAGCAAGAACAATGGGCTCGTTGTGACACACCATATAGCACTGACCTTTCTGGAGCAGAACAGCAGATCCAGATCTGTAATATCAGGTTCTGCTGTCCAAGATCTCTGCAAGCTGGGTTTCTCTTAGAGAACCCTGGAAAAAACAGCTCTGCTCTCCCTGGCATAGAAGACAGGCACGCCTTGTCACAACTGAGGATGCTCAGGGCAATGCACACATTTGTGTAGTGCCTTCCACCCTCCTCCCTGCCTGAAGCAGGGTTTATTTTACCCTGCTCAGGGTTCAGGGGCGAGTGAAAACCTTTGAGGACTGAAGCAGATGATTGAGGCCAGGCTGGGCACTGACACGGGCTCTGTGTGCACACAGTCTGCTATTGATTTGGGCAGCACAGACGCCGATTCACGGGCAAGGGGCTGGCCAGCAGCTCCCCTGGCTGGGGATTGTGCAGGGAACAATTTCCCCCCAGGGAAAAATGGGCCACTTGAAAGGCATTTGTGTATCAAACCCCAGCTGAGGGGCCGGGGAACAGAAACCCGAGTATGGGGATTTTCTTGTTTCAAAAGTGTGCAAGAAGGGGGTTTTTGTGACTCTGGGCAGATTAATTTCACTTTTTTGTTTTTCTTTTCCCCGCACTCCTCTTGCTAGTTCATTTGGCAACATTAAATCAAAATGCAGGAAGCTTCTGGCTGTGCTCATGCTGTGTCAGGTATTTCAGACAGCCTCAATTGTGACCAAGAGCTGTTAAAAAAAATCTAAACTGGGCAGAGCACCGCTGAAATCCAGTGATTAATGACATTTCCTGAATAATTTTTGAGTAAATAATCCCACTTATTTATTTTTTTATCACAAATAACATCAGGAGACCTGAGAAGATATATCAACCTCCTTTCCTAGATGCTTTGATGTCCAGGCTACAGAAAAACCTGGAGGTGGAAAAGCAAGGCACCTGTTGTGCATGTTGCTTTTTTGGAAAACGTGAGTTTTCTTTCTTTGGATACATATTTATGTTAAGTAAATATTCCTTGCACATAGGTCTCATAGGGCCAAAACAAAATATTTCCAAAAAAAGACAATATAACTATTTTCATAGATTCATTACGGGATCAGAGAATGGTCTGGGTTGGAAGGACTTTAAAGATCATCCAGCCTGGTCTTGGACACTTCCAGGGATGGGGCAACCCCTGCTTCTCTGGGCAAGCTGTGCCAGGACCTGTGCCAGCACTCTCACAGGAAGGATTTCTTTCCTATAGCTTATCTAAAACTGACCTCTGTCAGTTTGAAGCCATTCCCCTCTGCCCTGTTTGTTACTCCATGCTCTAGAAGAAGTCCCTCCTTGTCTTTATTGTAGTGCCCTGTTGGTACTGGAAGGTGCTCTAAAGATATTTGAGATGGTTTGCTCATGTTTGTAGATAACCAAAAGCCACAATGCTCAGGTGTTAATTTTGGTGTAAGAAGAGGTAAATTGGAGGCTGGGGATGGCTTCTGTAAATGCACAGGGAAGGTCTCATTTTGCTGCTGCAGGACGATGGGGAATGGAAAGAAGTTGCTGCCTAAGGAAGATGCTCACCATGCTTCCAGCAGTAGAAACCATGCACAGGACCAGCTGGAGGAGGTGGGATTTGCACTGCTCACTGCTCACAACATTCAGGTCCAGAGAATAGGAGAGTATGCACCGGCACAAATGAAGGATACAGGACAGTGGGATCCTTGAACCAAAAAGCAGTTAAAATTTGGAGGCTGGGAAGGATCATTTCCATCTAGGGCTGCCCAGAGAGCCTGGGCAGGGGTGGTGGTCAGAGGGGGTGAGGGAGGAAAGGCCAGGAGGAGGAGAGAGGCAGCACTCTTGGGAGGAGTTTCAGGAAAGCAGAGCAATGTGCAGTGTTTGAGGATTGAGGAAAGAGGGAAGTGAACATTAGGACTATAAAACTCAATGCCTACTATGAGCTGCCTGCCACAAGTGCTCTGCAGAGAGCTGTGATGGTTATTTTCCCGTCTGTTTTTTTAATTTATTGTACCAGAAGCAGGAAGGCAATGCCCAAAGTCTAATGCAAAATAAAACAGAGCAGTTTTTGATTGCGCTGCACAGTCAAGTGGAAAAATGAGATAACTGGGACTCCAGTTTAAGGCCCATCTGAGCCAAACCCAAGAGGAGCTGGGCTCCAGGTTGTGTGGTGATACCATCAGGGCTGCCTTCAGGAGGGGAGCTGAGTGAGGTCTCTCAGCAGCCTCTGACAAGGAGTGCTGACCAGGAAAAGTGAACTTTTTGTAGACTCTAGAGTGGCTGTGCTGTTTTGAATGTACCTTAAGTGTCTGAAGTTCAGTGCTTGTGATGGGCAGAGTTCTAAAACCTGGCCTTACAAGTGCTGCTGGGGCTCATATAAGATTAATGGTGCTGCTGTCAGAGGTATTACCTAGGCAAAGGAAGACTGGCAGATGGAATACAGGATTCTTTTAGAAAGGTTGGTAGGGAAAAAATTCCTGTGTTTTTTTTCCTTCCTCCAGGACTGAATTAGTCAGGATGCCTGGGAAATAAAACTGAGTCACGGGGTTTACTCTCGGTGAAAAGTAATGCTCTTTTCCCCTCCCTGGGGTTATGTTTTTACAAAGGCCAGTGCGTGAGCATTGCTCGCTCCTTTGGCACCTCCTGGTCCCGGGGGCGTGGGAATGTGCCAGCAGGAATGGCTGGAGGAGGTGGGGCTGTCCTTCCCTCTGATGGCCTCCCTTTGTGCTGCACCCATGGCACCCCAGTGGGGGAAGAAGGATGGAAAGAGACTGCTGGCTGTGGCAGCTCCCATTAGACTTGGAGTAACATGCTTAATTTATTGATTTTGCTGAAGAAATAGTCAGAAACAGAGGGCAAAGAAATACCTTCTTCCAGAAAGTTAGAGATGCCTGTATCTGTCACTGGAGACCAGTTGGGCTCTCAGAGGGGCTTCCAGCAGGAATGCCCAGCCCAGGCCAGCACAGCCACCCAGCCTCTGGTATTCTGGAGAATGGCAGCATGTCCCTGTTCATGAGGCAGTGCTGCATTGAGGTCTAAACCCTTGCTCAAACAAGAAAAATTATTTTGGAAGTGGGCAGACACCAGTAACAGCTGGGGAGTTGTGTTAAATTCATGATTAAGGGGTGACATCAGAACTGGACTTTTGGAAGGATTTCTTTTTAACAGAAATGGTAAAATTGCTGTAAATGAAGTCAGAACAAGGGCATGGTGCCCTGACAAGGACTGGAGGATTTGTGAATCTCTGACTCCCCAAAAGTTCTGGGCTCACTGGAGAGAAATAGGGTGCTGTCTGTGGGGGGCTTCTGACTGCCGTGGGCATTTGTAGGTTAGCCATGTGCTCTCCTTGCAGGAATCTTCCTCTGTCCCCAGATTAAACTGGTACCAAGCTGTCTGCAGCACATCTTGGCCTCTCACCTGTTGTGCAGCATTACTTTAGTCTGTGGAGAAATTGATGGGAACAAAATGCCTTTTTTTTTTTTTCCCAAATTCTCCCTGAAAAAGTTATCCCTTCTTCTTTGGCAAGCCAGCTTGCAGAGAGGCCAAATCCAAAGCAGTGGGAGGCAGGTATTCCCCAGAGATTTACACTTTCAGTATCACTCCTGTTCTGAGCACCCCGAGCACATTATGCAAACTGCTGACCTTGATCAGGTTCAAAATTATCTTAAGCGTTAAACAGTAGCAAGCATGACTTTTATTGTGGGAAGTATTTTATGTGGCATTCAAGCATGATTGCTGTAGTCTGGGGTCTGCATTTGACTTTATTATGCTTCAGGTTTTCCCAGTTAATTTATCAAAATGACACGCAGCTCTGGGGGGGCAGCTTTGTGGTATATGATTGACTAAATAATGCTCTGCATTTCTGAAAGGCTCTTAAAGTCACTGCTTTCACACCAGGTATATTTGTTGTTCTAATGCAGGTCACTTCCTCTCCTAGTTGTGCTATCCTCCAAGCAGAGCCCAATAGAAATAGTTTCTAATGACATAAAGTAGATTGCAGGGTTGGAGAGCAGTTTCTGGAAAATGTTGTTCTCTCACCCAAATGCTATTGACACAATTGTTCTGTTTCCTTTTGACACACATATCCATTTTCAGGCGCCATTAACAGATTAAATGGTAAATTTTGGTAAGAGATTTGGAGGCAGCCATCATTTTGGGAAGTGGCTGCGGGCATCGTAGTATCCTTCTCACTTGATTTGAAATTCACCCATTGCTTTCAGTAGAAAACGAAATAACTTTTTAGACCTTTTAAGTATTACTCGTGGCACGGTAATTTTAATTGTTGTCAGTTCCTGGCTACCAATGAAAGAACATGAAATTTGAGCGTGCTATATATTTGTATTTCAGAACAGTGCTGAGGAGGAAGGGTTGAAGAGGAGATGGAGCCTGGGTGGTTCTGATTAGCGCAGCAAAGCGAGGATGCTGATGCTGTTTCAGGATGGGGCTCATTTCTTTTCTTTCCAGGGAACATTGGCATTTCTAGTTCATTAAGTTCCAAAATAGGATTTTAGGCAGAAATTCCAGTTTTTGACAAGTCATTTGTCTTTACACCTAGGAAAAGACCGGTTTCTTATTGTATTAGTGAATTTGGCAGGAGTGTATTCTCCTTCCCCAGTCATTCATCGTTGTTGCTGTACTTTGCTATGTGATGATACAGTTGTATGTAGGGATTTCTTCCTTCCAAAACCTCTTTTCTAATCTTGTTCTAGCAGCACACCTCAAAAGAGGATGGTTATTTCGGGAATGTGCCAAGGGTTAGGTAAGGACTGAAAGGAGTAAGAAAGTCACATCTCAGTAACAGAAGAAGAGGCATCTCAGGAATAAATTAGATTTTATTGGGGGAAGAAAGTGGAGAACAGGTTCAACGATGTGGAGGAGAAGTGGAGTTGCCTGAGCCACAGATTCTTTTTTCTCTGAAGTAAAACTCAGAGCTGGCTTAGATCACGTTGCGTGTTGTGTGATCTGCTGGCCAGCGCTGGCTGCGTACCTTGGAAGGTCAACACAGCTTGATGACTGGGTGAACAGCTGTATTACTGTAACCATTTCTATTTTAGAAAAGCTAATGAAACATTTGTGAGGGCCCGAGAACAAGGTTGAGAGGAGAGGCTATTCACGCCAGGCGATGCACTGAACAATAAAGGAGCTCAGGCTAGAGGGACACGCTGCTTTCAACCCTGACCCAGAGCTGAAATGAAGTGTTGAGGGCTTGGCACTGGAACGTCATGGGAGGTCTGTGGTAATGGAAGGGTAACTTGGAAGAGAGACAAGGTGATGCAATACCATCCCAGCCTGAGTGATACGTCCCTCCCGTGTTTTGGAGCCTTAGCACATGTACAAACCCAGAGCACAAACAAATATACTTACTATGGGTAATAGAAAAATATAAGCTAAGAAAGAACTGTGGGAGTAGCTCTTGCAGACAGTGCATAGGGATTTAAGCTGGCTTCAGCTGACATTAATAGGAGGGGTGTAGTAATTCTTTTCATCCCTTCTCCTAATTGCAGATGCTTTTTGAGATGTCTTGATGAAGATTTTTGCAAATCTCTCCAGGGTGACGTCTGCTCCTGGTAGGAGGCTCTAAAATTGTAGGTTTTCTTTACTGCCACTGTGCACTGTGTGCAGCGTGCTGAATTGAAAATGGGAGGTTTTAATTCAGTGAGTGTGGGATTGGTGGTGTCATCAGAGGAGCCATACCTTGCACCAGTCACAGAAATGTCTCTGACCACTTTCAAGCAAACTTTTCCATGCCTGTGCCTGTTGTAAGGCTAAACATCAGTGCCCTGTGACATGCCCCACTTTGGCTCCTGTGGCATTTGCACTGTCTGCAGCTGCTCTAGCAGATTAGATCATGTGTGACACAAGTGGGGAGTGGGGCTGATCTGACAGTAAATGTGTATTTTAAGTGTAGCTGCTGCGTTGCATTAATGTTGTTTGTCTAGCGGTGGTCACTGTGCATTGGCACATGACATGAGTGATATTAATGATGTGGAAAAGGCAGGGCTTTTTAAGGGGCCGTGCTGGTGCTAAGTCAACTGTAGTGTAATTAGAGTAGTATCTGGTCTGCTGATGAAATAAAGGCAGCCAATTGCCCACACTTTTGTTGTCTTAGTCTTTCTTAGTTATGAAAGACTTTTCTCAGCTTGGTGAATGTTTTCCTGTCAGGATAAGTTAACGTGTGAAAGCATTTGCAAGATTAATTTTCACTTACTATCAGGAGAATTGGGGAAGATAAAACCACCATGTACATTCCAATTATTTTTTTTGGCTATATTTGCCCACTGGGCTCTTTCTAAGATGCAGAAGCTGTAGATAACAAACCATCCAGTGCTTTGTACAAAGTTAGCCTCTTCCCACGTACAAGGGCCATTAGGAAATGTTCAGCTATCATTTACTGAGACAGGAAGTATATTCTCCTTTTGCAGTAATTTATTAAGGTAGCTAGTTAAATTAGTTGGAGTGGGAGGACTGAAAAATGGGGATGAACAAGCAGCCAACTGAAAAGCCAGCCCTTCTGGCATGAGCCATGGTTCATACCATTTTCCAAGCAGGAGTCAGTTATTTCTGCTGGTTTTCTTTCATCTTCTTGGAAGCCCCATGGTTCCTGTTCCACTCCATGCACTCTGATGAGGCTCCTGAATCCTCTGCTACTTAAAAATTTTGAGGTCAGTTAATGTTATAATAGAGAGGATTTGTACGCTTGGGTTTGGCATCTCTTTGGAGGGATACATTTAGTAAGCTAAAGAAACAGTTATTATGTATAGATTTGTACTGTTACGTAGATCTCCATGAGTTTGTGAAGTCCATTTCTGTGGAAATAACCTGGCATTGTTAGCTTCTTCCTCAAAGATTCATGCCAAGGTTCTGTTATTTATTAGATATTTTTCTTTTATTAAAAAAAAAGGATTATAAGATTTTTGCCAGTCTGAATCACATTTAAGTCTGTTAAATCCCGTGTATCTCTTAGAGACAGAATACCAGAGGCTTGGAGGAAAGTGTTAAACCTGTGAAGCTGACATAAAAGATAATATGGCCACAGGCTTCACCCTGAGCTCTAATAGTGAGAGACTGCCTTTCCCACCAAGGTTTACAGTTTAATATCACTCCCGAGACGTGCTGTCATTAACCATGACTTTGCAACCAAATCCTGTGCCTTGTTCTATCTTAGGGACACTCGGAGGGCTTACAGTGTTTATAGCCTGGAAACCAGAAGTTTCATGGCATAATGGAGATTGCAGTTACTTCAGTGCATTAATTCTCCTGCTCTGTCAGCTGCGGTGAGACAAGACAGAGCTCCCTCCCTTGTACTGCACTGCTTCTCTATGAAACACCGGAAAAACTGAGTAGAGACTGCTCAGGATTACTAAACTTGGGGGGAAATTACACTACTTTTAATAGATGCTACTTAACTTGTTTCTGGAGGATGCAAGGTTTTGTCAGCTCCTTCTATTATCTAACAGTGCCATAAAAAATGATGTTGACTCCTTGGTAGTCCTTCCTTTATATTTTCTTCATAAGAGCCTGTGTACCTTTTGCCCATGGTAAGCACTGCTGATCCACTCTATTTACCAAAGAAAATAAGAAGGGTCACAGAGCACTGTGGAGTGGCATTTTCTGTGTTTGTGGAGCTCACAGTGCAAACCTCCCATCCCTGATTAATGTCTGTGAGTGCAAGAAGAGTAAGAGCAAGGATCAAGTCATTTTGGAGGGTAAGTTTTGGAGTTGTGAAGACAACTTCCCAGGAGGCAAAAGAGGGGCAAAACGTAAATGCCTTGAAAGTGGAGTTTAAGCTTCCACCCGCAGTGGTTTGAGGACTTTTTTTTGAGGAGGTAGCTGCCTCAGGCACCCCTCATTCTCCCCCTCCCCTGGAGAAGCTGTGCTTGTCCATGAGTGTTGTGGTCTGTGCTTCTGGGTCTAAGTCAAAACTGAAATTCAATTCACAGCCCAAACGTAACTGAATAGGAGAGGCTGAAAAGCAAACCTTGAGTAGAGCTGAATGGAAATTTGGCGTGTGGGATGTGGAGTTCTGCAGCGTTTAGTAATAATGTAACAGGATGGAAATGAAAAATATGCAACTTGAGTAGGCTAGCACCTGTGACAACTGTAGTTTTGCACTGGCCATGAGATGATCACTGTGTAACAGGCCTTAACTCCAGTTTCTAATTCTGTAATTCCTGAGCAATTGTGACTGTCAAGGCAGCTCAGTGTAAGATGCTGCATAAACCCTTGTAACATGGCTGGCAAAGGCAGTGGCAATGGCTGCTGGAAGCCAAGGCATGTCTGACTGTGGCATCCAATATTTATATCTGCCTCAAACCTCTTATTAACCTTCCTATAATGGCTCGTCTGCATTTCTTACTCAGGAATGCACTTGGGCTTGTGCTCAGCTCTGAATGTATCTGCAAATCCAGCTGAGCTGTGTGGGAATTAACTGTTGCTGAGCCGTGTGCTCAGCTGAGACCTGGATTCAAGGACCACTCTTTCAGATCCACAAGTTTCCCTTCCATGGTCAGCTGTCCTGATGTCTTTGACTCCCATCCACAGCAAATGCCCTCTGTCCCAGTACTGGACTTGTCCCAGGTGCTCTGCCTTTCCTCTCAGCTCAAGCAGGCTGTGACCTTCTGAGAGAAAGGAGGTTTTCCTCAGTCTTGGGTTTTAGTGGTGCCAGTGAGGAGCCCTCACTGCCTGAAAGACTTTTGACCACAAACTTTTGCTTTTGGCTGCCATGTGTGAAAATTTAAATGTATGTGTTTTATTTTAAAATTATATTAATTAATTTTATTAACAATATATTCATTTTATATAATATTATTTTACTTATTATCATTTTTATTACATATATATTTATATGTTTATATTTATGCATGCATACATACATGCTTTGTACATGTATTGATTTACAAATTCATCTACACAAACATACATGTATAAATACATATTTATTGGTGTTATTTGCTGAACAGCATTTCCCTGTTAGACAAGGACTAGAAATGTCTGCTTCAGGAGGTATCTACCTGAAGAGGATTAGCATACTGAGGCCATAAATTATATAAAAAGTGTTTGTTGTTAATCTGTGATAAACTTAGCTACAGGCAAGCAGCTGGCACTTTATTGCCCATGAGTTCCTTTGTGTTCCCCTTAAGCTCCAGCCACACAACGGCACATTTATAACTTTTTAAAAATTAAATGTAGAGTAGAAAGAGCCATGTTGGATTTGAGATGTGAGGCGCTCCAGTGGGATTTCTCCAGAGTCACACAGCTGGTTATGCATCCAGTGAATGCCTTTCTTCCTCCTTTCATGGCTGATGAAACTGGGGGCAATGGTAGAAATAAAAGCAGAGCTTGAGGAATCCTGTTTCTATCTATCAGCAATTAAATAGAAAACAAACCCCAGCAAATGAAACCAACTTGCCTCGAACTACTCATTTGCCAGGGAATAACTTCATGAACAGGTTTTTCTCTCCTTCTGGAGGGAAGGCACTCAGTTTGAAGTCTCAAGGCTCAAGTAATTTTTCTCTGTGGTAAGAAATGGCAGGCAGTGCAGTAACCTTCAAAAGATGTGAGTAACACCAGTTCTGTGTCAGAAAGCCATATAGCTGAAATGGTTTGGCCCAAGTACCTGGAGTCAGAGTGCATACAAAATATGCTTGGTCACAACTCAAGTTTTATAGGTGTGTAAAAAGAATGGAGCTCTCTCTGAGGCGTTTTAAAGGCTGGGGGAGTGAGTTACTGACGAGTTGTCTTGGTGCTACTAAGGCAGGTCTGGAAAGTGTCTCTGGAAGGTGTGAGTGTCCAGGTTTCACTTGGGATGGGATTCATCATCTTAGTTGCTGGTATGGTGCTATGTTTTGGATTTAGGGTGAGAGTAACTCATCCTAAACGTGAGGTTTTAGTTGTTGCTAAGAAGTTCTACATGAAGTCAAGATCTTTTCAGCTTCTCATGCTGCCCTGAAATGAGTGTATGGGGGAACAAGGAGCTGGAAGGAGACAGGACAGCTGACACAAGGGATATCCCACTATCTGGTGCCATGCTCAGTGTATAAACCTAGAGGAAAGCTGGCCAAGGTCACTGCTTGGATGATGGTTGGACATTGGTCCAACGCGGTGGGCAATTGCGTTGTACGACATTTGTTTTGTATATTCTTATTATTTTACTTTTATTGTTATTATTATTATTATTATTTTCCCTTTCCTATTAAACTGCCTTTATCTCAGCCTACAAATTTTACCTTTTCCCCCCCCAGTTCTCTGTGCCATTGCACTGTGGGGCAGAGTGAGCTGTGTGGTGTTTCACTACCTGCCAGCTACACGGGTCAGTGACTCTGTATTGAAATGTATTTTTATGTTGGCCAGCTGTGAATGAACTCCTGACTGTGGATGGGGCAGTGTGATGTAGGAAAGGTTATCCTGAAGGCATATTTAAGGAGAATAAGCATGAGCGGTGAATTGAGGGTTTTCACATTACGAGGCAGCGTTGCCTTTTCTTTGAACAACACTGGGGTGGTGGTGGTAGAATTGTTTATATTTGAAAAAAATCTGAGCTATCACCTGATGGGGAGCAGAAGCTTGTCCAATTTTCTCCTCAGCTCTTGCAAACTGTTGTGTTCTGTAATCCCTTCTGTAAAATTTATTGTGCCTTGCTTTAGAGTGCTAGATTGCCACTTTTGTTTTTCCTCTTGCTCTGGGAGGACAGTTGTGGGAAGTTTAGAAACTCTCATTGCCTATCTAAGTCTCCTCATTGCCTACATTGCTCATGCTCTGGTGCCAGCATTGTATTGAACAAGTTCCATTTGGGGATTTTTGTTTCTTGTTTTCTGGAATTTTATTCTATGCCCTTGGTATTGTATATGTAGGAAACAACCAAATTCCCTGTTAAGTTTTACTTTCTGAATCTAAGTAAGTTCAGTTCCTGAGGCTACCTGCAGAAAGTGTGCTCGGTGTTTACTCTGCATACCTGTAGCTCAGCTTCTTTATGCTTGAAACCATCTGTGTGAAGGAAGCTGCTGTGGCTCCCTCACCAGGCACTAACACAGGTCTTTCTCCACCTCTGGAGAGACTCTGCTTGCAAGACTGCCCATCTGCCTCCTGGTATTTTCATGAAAAAGTCAACAAAACCCAGCAAACTGACCAAAACCAAAAAACCCCACAGCAACAAAACAACAACAAAACACCCAAACTAGAACAAACAACAAAAAAACCCCAAACAACATCCTCTAAACAAACAAAAAACCCCCAAGCAATCCCCCTGCCTCTTCACTTCTTCCTTGCAATTTTGTCTTTGCTTTCTCACTGTATTCTCCTGTGCAGCAAATTTTGTCCTCCACTCAGTTTCTAATTTACTGTGTTGTTTTTTACTTTTTATTTTGGTGCCACAGATGTGTTTTTCTTGTGTGAAATCTGCACGGAAGTACCCGCAGGTCTCAAATTGTCCACGCTGCCTCTCTGCTGTTGCAGCCTTATTCCCACTGGCTGAACTCTGCACCCTTCCCAGCAACTTCTCAAGTCTTTGCACCATTTTGATGCCACTCTTCAAGGTGTACTTCGTGCATCTTTTCTGTCAGATATTTACTCAGTGAGCGTCCTATAGATCCTTTCATGCTTGTTGTAATTCTCAAATGTTTCCTCAGTGCTGTAATCTTTTTTCTCCTGTAGTGCTTGCTTATAGTCAGAGAGAAATTGAGCAAAATCATCAGATCTGTTTACCCTAAAAAATGTCCCGATTTGCTTTCTGAAGAATCAAAACTCATTGGGCCTAAGCCCTGTTTTTCTTGCTCTCCTGTTCTACCACTTAAGCTCATCTCTGTGCTATAGCACAGCTCAAAGGCAGGAGGGTGCCTTCACCTTCCACTCTTGATGTACAGCCACCACCTGAACGCACCAGCAATCTTCAGGCTGCAGAATAGCCAAGCAGCCGGGAGCATGCTGATGTTCATCCTCACCAAAGGAATACAGAATAGGAAAGGAGCAAATTCCAAGGAAGCTCCCTTGGTGATTACGTTGTTGTTTTTCTCTGCTTTTTTACTTCTCAGCGGGGATATTGGCTTTTTGCATTCCTGCCTGGAAGCCGGCAAACCCACACTGGTTGTTTAGTTTTCTGTTTGAGAGCCCCTCTGAGCTGGAGAGGAGCCCTACAAATCTTGCAGATACCATCCTCGAGGCATATGTAGCGCTGTGTCTGAATTGATTTCAAACTGCCGTCCATAATCCGGATAATAATCTACTATTCACAATTAGATGTAGTTCCAATTTCTTGAATGCTCAGGCAATCATTTTCTTTGGTAATTGAGTTCCCCGTAGAATTCCGCTATTCTGATCTCCTGCTCGGAAAACTAAGCATATTAATTTGAAAAGCTGCATCAGTGCCTGGCCAGGACAATGGCAGCAGAATAATTGCATGGAAATCTCTTACAACAGGTTTATTTTCATCTAATAAAGCTTTCCCTGGTGTTTATGCTGCACGCCATGAATATGATACGAGCCCTAAGGTCTGCATGTGTGTGCTTGCATGGGCAACTGGGTTTAACTCTAACATTCCAAGGTATCTTTGTTATATTTTTTGTAAGTATTTAAAGGTCAGTTTTAAAAGTATTTACCATTCTATCTTTCTTTTTGTGATGAATTTTGGGTAAGGGAAGGGGTCTGAGGGAAGAAGTGACTCCTACCTGCAGGATTTATGCAGGTATAGTACGCAGTTACACATGCTGGACTGAAAGTTATGTTCCAGTCTCTAAATGGAGATGAAGTTGAGTTCTACTGGATGCAGGGCAAACAATTAATAAGGAACTAGAGGCCTTTACAAAGAGCTTATAACTCAGCAAGGTAACAAAGGAAAGCAAAAAACAGAGGTGCAGAGGGATGACTACCCCCAGTGTCAGGAGCCTCAACCCTCTGTGTCAGTGTGGTTGGGATTTGGTAACAGTGAGTATAAACCTTGATCCAGCTTGTCAGTGATCACCTTTTCTGGTTTATAGTTTGACCAGGAATTGTAGTTCTTGTTCTGAAGTTTAGGGTGTTGTCAAATACCATTTCTTCTCCGAGGGGGTCTGCCCATGGGGGATATCTGTGTATGTTCAGACCAAGTAGCAGGTGCCATTATCATGAGAGATATGCCTAGAGAATGGTCTTCAAGCATTATTAATTAGTGCTGTTGAGCTCTGGGATGGAAGTTGGTGAATGCTAGGCCTACTGTATCTCTGCTTTCATGGAGTTACTCTCCATAATTGCTATACAATTATTATTATTAGTAGTATTAGTAGTAGTAGTTGTTGTTTCACCCACTGGGGTATTTTGTGAATTGAATGCTTAAATAAAAGAAAATACGAAGTAGATTTAAATAATAATAAGGTAATAGCAGGATCCCTCATATGGAGTTGGAGTTCATGCTTGTCTTACATTTCTAGATAGGACTTCTGTCTTCTCCCATAATAGGGTCAAGTGGCATGGTCTGGCATTTTCAGAGGGTCTGTGTGGCCAACTCCTGTTGAAGCTGACTGGATTGTGTCAATCTCTGCATCTTGAGATCCCAAATGCATTTTGGACCTGTTTTCCTTCCATGTGTGTTTGGTGGTTTGATGGACTTAATGAGGCCCAAGAAGCAATTCTAGGCAAATGACTTGAACCAGCATAAGAGAAAAAAATATCAGAAATGTGTCCCACAGTGGGGCTGAAGTATTCTAGAGATGCAGAGTTAGTTATGAATGAAAGATCTTTTCTTTTCAGACTTGCTGCACTTCCCACTTCCCTTAAAGGACAGCACAATCTGTAGATGAATGTCTCCATAAATATTCAGTGTATGTCAACAGTTATGGAGCACAGTGGTGTTAGCTTTTTGTTACGTACAAGTAGTTGCTGTAGAGTTTTTGCACAGTGATCCTACAGCTGCACCATTTCATATAGAACTTTTACTTCCTGGCAATCAGATGAGTGGTGTTTCAGATGTCAGATTTTCAAAGGAAAACTGGAAATGCAGAGCCCTGTTCAGAGCCTCTCCTTTCCTCTGCCACTAATAGTGATCACCTAAAACTATTTTTAAAAAGACTCTTGTTTTCCTAGTGAAAATGTTAAGATATGCCAAAGAAAGACTTCCTTATAATATTTGCTGTATATGAATATATAAAACCAAGGAAAATACAATGCCACACCTTTTCTGTTACATTTCCACTTGCTAGGTTGGCTTAATGGGATGGAGTGACAAGAGGCTGAATACTGAGGCACTTTTCTTCTGCTTCTATCAGTGAAGTCACTCTCAGTTTCTGCATTGCCTCCCTTCCGCCAGACATAAATGTCCTTGGCAAAAGCACATTTATTATATATACAAAAATCAACCCATCCCTGGCATATTCATTTTCTTTTTATTTGCCTCAGTTTATTGGATAGTTGAAAAAGCTACCTGTGCCTGCCCAGGTATGTGTATAGATGTGGAATCATAAATGTTTAAGTATTATTGAAGGTGGCATTTTATGTAAAGCAGAGGGTAAGCTGCTGAAGCCAAGCTGCTCCTCTGCCTGTGGGTTTTCCCTTGTTCCTGCTGTCAGCAATGCTGATGTTTTCCTTGGTGTATTCTGCAGCACTTTCTTGTTGGTGTGTATGATCACTGCTACCAATCTTTTCAAAATAGTTTTGTGGGAGGACTCACAGTTTTCCCTGCAGCAGCACCCACAGCAGCACCCACAGCTTCCCTCCTTGCCCACTACTTCTCTGTGGATTAACCGCTTGGATGGCTTAATTCTGCTCTGTGTGAATTGTAACATTGTGCACACCTGTGCAACGTGCCCCTGTTTGTGTTTTTGACTCAGTAGTGCTCTCAAAGCCCACTGAGTGTGGAGCAGTTCTCCTGTTGAAGCCCTCATGCTGCAATGGGAGTTGGCATCCTGTTTGGAGAAACTGCCTTTGCTTTTATGTAATGGACTCCTGTGGCTCTAACCCCAAATTAATAGAGAAATGAAAAGGTTTGCATATTCTGGATTTGTGGAATCAGGGGGGATGATAGGTTAAGGAAAATTTACATTCCTTTCATCCCCTCTCTGATGTATTGGTCCCCAGAGAGTAGATGAGCTGTCCTTAGGGCTGGCAGCAGCATTCTTTCAAAGAAAAACCCTTCTGTCTTGTTCTTAGAAGCGAGACAAAGCTTGCCATGTAGGAAGGGGCATGGCTAAGGGAGGGAAGAACAAATTACATGAGCTGAAATAAAGGTACTAACAAGTTCAATCAGGCCAGCCAAGAATTCCTTGATGCCATCTATGGTTGGTTCAGGCCTCTGTATAAAATGCTTGAACTTAGCAGTGGACTGTGGAGCTCAGCTGGATGTCTGGTTTTTTTGTTGGATTTTTTTTCCCTTTCTGTTTTCTCTTTTTTTAACACAATGGTCATGTTTTTTTTATTGCAAACACCAGAAAGTGTGCATGTAGCCTACACCAACAGAATATACTCGTTAATGTATTTTGGCATTCAGAAGTAATCTGTGTCAAGTATTGAGTATCTGCTTTCCACTCTGCTGGCAAGTCGGGGGAAATGGCAAGGCATTGGAGAAGCATTGATTTCTAGCGTATGTCATTAGAATTGCATTATAAAGCTTGGCACCAGGTCTGTCTTAATCCATCTTTTCACATCCTTTGGAGGGGAGAGAGAGAGATGAGTGCTGTCAAACCACCAAGTGTTCAAAGCCTCCTCATCTGATCACAGGAGAGCCGGGGCATAGCTGTCCTTCCCAGCTCGGGTCCGTGATCAAAAGCGAATTGAGACACCATCCTTGCAGCCATCTGCTGGCTTTGGCATCTGCTGGGGTGAAGGATGGCTGTGGAGATGTGTCTGCTCTCACTCCTTGTGTGACAGGGAGTGTCATTGAGCTCTCTAACGACAGGGAGCTGTTGATTTAGCTGACTGTTCCCTTTCCATTTTCTACCAGTAGACACTCTAAGTGTGATGGAGAGAAATGCAGCAGTAAACCTGAAGGACAGGGTCGGGTGGGGGTTGAAAGAGTGCTCATTACTCTTTAAAATTCGCTTGTTTTGCTTCGGCTAAATGGGCTTTAGTGGGATGAATCTTGCAGGATTTAAGGAGGTAAATCCTGGTGGCTGCTCTTGTCCTCACGCTGCTGCCTGGAGTGAAGTGTGCAAACATAACCCTGTTCAATTTGCTGAGGCAACTCAGGGGGGGTTTGAAATCAGGTTAGTTTCAGATTTGTTCTTTTGTTTGCATTAGAAGTTTTTCCACTTCAGCCTTGTATTTTACAGCTGTTCCTTAGAGGTCTGATGCTTTCAGTCGTGTCTTGCTCAATTTGTAGCTGTGTATTCATCTTTTCCAGTTTCAAGAGGTATAATATGTCATTTCTGCCAGCATTTGTCTGCCTTACCTGAGACAACTCAGTGCTCATTACAGAGGCACCTTCGCAGTGGCAAGTACCACACTGTAAGGATCAGCGAGATCCTGGCTATGATGTGTCAAATACTGACAATATAAATGTGACCTTTACATATGTGTGGGGATGAACACACACCTTATGTACAGATACATGTAGTATAAATGAAGAGATGATTAAAAAAACAAAATCAACTAACCAAAAGTGTCCTGCAAGGGACCTAATTATAAAGAGGCAACAAGCAGTCCCTAATTAGACCAGATGACATGGTAACCTTAATTTTGAACACTCTTTGACTCTGTAGATCCTCAGCATTTGTAACTTGGAGTTAATGCAAAGACACAGAGCTTTTGTCTCAGTATAAGATTAGATCTGGGGGTTTCTGGAGTGTCACAGTTAAAGAAGGCATATTCAAGCTGTTGGTAGCTTGAAAAATAATAATGCCTGGAGCTATACAACCTGTTAAACATCAACATCCACTATCAAACCAAAAATAAAAAGAAAAATATCCTGCTCTTCATTAGAGAGAGGCCAAGCTGGAATGCTGAATGAAAAATTAATTTTGTATGGGTATTTTTTTTAAAATCTGGGTCTGAATTTGTTCCTGACACCCAAAAATTACCTTATTTTTGTCAAGGTAATTTGCTGCTCAGCTCCTGTCCATCATCTGACACTACATACTTCAAGCGGGGAACTTCTTTCAGCACTTCATTGGCAAAACACTTGTATTCGAATGCCAGGGGCAGTGTGGGTGCAGTTCTGGGCAAGAGTGATGGGGAGCCTGCTCACAGTCACTGGGGACTTGGAGGTGAATTTGCTGGGAAGCTTGTCTCAGCATGAGTGAGAGCTACCAGCAGCTTGTGTACACTGAGAGGAGAAATCTAATGTTGGGAGAAAGAGAGTGAAGTGGGAGCTGGAGTATTTGCTCGCTGCAAATTCAGAGTGGTTGAATCCTGTGAAATTTTGGGGATCCTGGAGGTTTGTCATAGCAGGCCAGCCAGCTGTTTTCCATCCACAGAAGTGGTGTTGGTGTCTCAGTCATGTTTTCCTCAAGGGTGAGGCGTGGTGAATTTTAAATGCAGTCGTTTGCTGTGCAAGGCTGTGAGGGCAGTGTTGGTCAATAGATTTTTCTTATTGAAAAAATGGTCATGACTATAAAAATAGGAATTCAAGGCCCAAACTAGAGAAGCTGGATGCTAAAATATACATAGAGGCCTCGGGGGACTTTGCATCTCCTGCAGAAGCTGAGCCCAGCTGGCTTGTGTGATGTGAGAGTTGATTCAGTTTGTTGCTGACCAATGTACACAAGTGCCACTACGTTAGCAGGGTTAAATGCTATTTCCCAGGGCTCAGGCTAAGTACAAACCTGGGCTTGATTTGACTTCAGGACGCAGAGCTGAGATCAGCTTGGCCAGAGGCTCCCTGTAGGCTGCAGGCAGGAGAAGACCTTGGGCTTGGTGTCTTGTATGATGGTTGTACCTTGCCAGATTGGGCTGTACTAGCTCCAGGCACTGTGAATAATCCTTTCTTCTCTTGGTCACATGGAAAATGGCATTTGGGTAGGTCTTACGTTGCCCCAAGATTTGTTTAAATGTTCTTGACTGATGAACAATTACAGCTTCAGTGGGGGTGGGTCATACTGGCTTCTCCCTTGTTACACCAAATCAGCTTTATCACAGATGTAGGGTCACATATTTGCACTGCAGTATTTTATGTATGTGCATCTTTGTCTTCTAGAGGGCTTGGGTAGCTGTTTTTGCAAAGATGTGCAAAAATATAGCAGGAGGCATTTGAAAAAGAAATTGGTAGTGAATTTAGACACTAGACAGTGGGAGTTCAGAGGTAGGACACAACCTTTTTTGGAAAAGTGTGTTGCTGCCAGTAGGTTTCATACCCAAACTGAAGCCACCCAATATAACTAGATACTGAAAATGTAAATCTTGTTATTAATCTCAAAAGCTGTGAAACATAATAATCTCATCGAGAATTATGGCCCTTAAAAGCTCCATCTAAGACTGCATTATTAGCTGAATAGTTTCATTTTGCTGGACATTTAACCTTACATACACATAATTTATGATGGATTAATTTAACAAGTTTTAAAACTACCAGAGTAGAACAGGGGTTGTGATCCCAATCCTGGCTGTGAACAAGCTTTATTCCAATTTGCTCTGCTTCCCTTTCCATTGTGCCAGCCCGTGTTTTGTGGCACCTGTACAAGCCAGCAGAGTGCTTGGATAGAGCAGCAAGGTGCTGTGTGACTGACTCCCTGCTGGCAAAGGGTATCATTTGTGCTCTGGGCTCATCCCACACAGGTCCAGGGCATCAGATCCACATCAGACCCAGGGCTCATCTCTGTTATGTGGTTGCCTGCACGCTGGGGTGGCCTTGATTGTTTTGATTGTCCTTCAAATACTCCGTGGTTTTGTGCCCATGTGATTTTTTTGGTTGTTCTCGCTGTTGGAAGGTAGCTGTCTTTTGATATGCAGGAATTATTCAGATAGGTGAACAGACAAGGAAAAACAGGGTATAGTGGTGATGGGAGGGAATAAACACTCAAATGGAATCACTGTGCTGTGCTCCCAGCAGGGAAGTTTCATTTCTGGCAGTGCTGCTTTGCATTGACTCCTGCTAATCTGAGGCCTGTTGCCACGAAGAAAGTAGTTTTTGTGGCAGTGTGTGCCTCAGTATCCAGGCCATTCTCTTCCCAAAAATGCCCATTTTCTCATTGGCATGCACAACTGTGTCCTGTGACAGAGCTGGAAGCCTGCAAGAACACCTCCAGCCATAAGTAACCCCTCAAAAACCTGTAAGAAATTAACTCAGATTTTCTATCTAACTTGGATCATTAATTAATTCTATCTCTGCCCCCATTACACAATTAGAAATATTGCCAGTGTCCAAATGTGCGATTACTACATCTGTTAGGAAAGGGAAGAAACAAAAGAATTAATGTTGATGATAATTTATACTGACACACCAAGGATGGGGAAAGCACTCAAGGCACTGAAGACCTGGCTGGAGCTTTCAGCTGAGCATTTGGAACAATCTAATGATTTGGACATTGTTCTTCTGTCTTATCCTATTGTTTTTCCTTTACCCCTGCTACCCGGTGACCCAAAATTCTTTTAAAGCACGCTAGTTCACTGTCCACAAATCAACACTGGAAAATGTTCCAGGGCTTTAGAAAGGCTTGGTTAGCAGGGTACTCTTTCAAATAGAAATCTATAAATCTGTAACTTTTAGAATTTTATTTTTTTTTATTTAGCTTTTTGAAGGGCCTGACAAGGTTCTCCATGTAGCATATTCTGTTAATGTCACTGTGCCTGCTGAGTGAGAATAGTTTAATGCTCCCTTGCCTTCTTGCCTCTTCTGCATGGCAAAAGGGACGGGTGCTTAGGGGGAGGAGGAAGCCTGGCCTCTCTTACAGCATCTCCGTCTGCCCACAGTTGTTTTGGGGATGTGAGGTCCCTGCCTACCTATTGTCCATGAGTTCTCCAGTGCCTTTTGAAGCCCCTGGCACTGCCTGCCTTCCCAGCCCTGTGCCAGCAGCAAGTCTCAGGTATTCACCACCTTATGTGCATATTTTTTATTTTATCCCTTCTAAATCCATCTCCTCCTAATGTTACCAGTTGCCCCTACTTGTTCTGCAGCACTAGGCAAACTGCACTTCTTTAAGCTTGACCACTGCATCTGTGTTTTTGCAAACCTCAGAACTGCAAACTCTTCAGCTTTCTGCCTCCGAACTGGGTAGAGTGGACCCTTGGGCAAGGTGGCAGCTACATCCCCTTATGGTGTCCCTTGGCTTTGCTTAAGAACTGCGACCTTCCCAAGACTGGCAGTGCCACAGGATGGGGACATGCCAAGGACTTGTGAAGCGGCAAAGCAGCACCTGTCCTTCTCACAGTATCTCTCCAGATGATTCACAGCATTTTGTTGATTCTTTTTTGGAGGCGGTTGCACAATGAGCCAGTGATTTCAGATAACTGTCAGTGGTGACTCCAGGATCTGAAGCTGTGACTCCCATGAGTTCAGCATTACACAGGCAGGGTTTAGGTTATTACCCCTACATGTATTACCTCTAAGCTTGTCTAGTGAGGCTCAGCTGCCTCCTCGTTGCTTGCTCACTCAGCTTTTTGACTTTCTGCTCATATTCTTCATCATTGCAGTAGCATTTGAGTATCCCCATTGGTTTAGTTTCACCTGCAGGCTCTGAGATTCCACCATTTCTCCCTTCTCCAGGCCTGTGATGAAGGTACGGAATGAAATCCTCACAAATATGTACCCCTAGGGGACCCTGGTACTGGTTTTTCTTGATCCCCAAACCTTTTGCTTCCTCACCACCTTTTAGTCCATAAAAGAGACTTTTCTTCAGGCCCATGACAGCTTAGTTTCTTTAATAACCTTTTGCATGGGCTTTGTCAAAGGCTTTTTGAAAATCCAATTATTTTGAAAATCCCTTTTATTCACACATCAATTGACTACCTTGTATGACTCCAGGTTACCGAGGCAGGATTTCCCTTTGTAGAAGACAGGCTAGCTCATTTCCAGTGAGGTCTTTCTTATCCATGACCAGGGGGTTTATTCTCTATAATAAGCTCTACCACCTGAGCAGGGTTGGCAATGGGACTTGGTGATCTCCAGCTCCCAGGACCCTGATCTGGGCCATTTTGTTGCAAAGGTGCTCCTGGTCCTTTTTGGGGGTGGTGGCAGTGACCCAGCTGCTGTGAGGGGCAGAGAGTTGGTCCCATCACTGGGAAGCTGTCTCAGGGGCAGCGCCCAGGTCTCCTCAGGAAGTGTTTCCAGCTCCAAATGCTGAGAGAGAGGTTTGAATCCTCTGGCACTGCCAGATTTGCCAGTGATGTTTCTGTTCGGTGGTGGATTCCTGGGCAGCCCCTGCAGGTGCTCACTGCTACCTCAGCAACAGCCACCAAAATGTCTGGATACAGCCAGGACCCTCCACTGCCTTTGGGAGCACTGACAGTTTTCTGTGTCTCCTGCAGGTGTGTTCCTTGTCCTTTTGCTTCTGTTTTTCCTGTGAAAGAGCTGCTCAGGGCAGTGGGACCTCAGAGGAAATGGTGGCCAATCTCCAGCCGGCTGCACCCTCACCTCAGGATGGGCTGCTCTGAAGGGATCAGCAGGCCTGCACAAAATGTCACCTTGGAGCCCCCTTCTCTTAAAGGGGAACATCACTGAAGCCACATGGGCCTTGGAGGTTCTGGCACTTTGGAGGCACTTCTGCCTTGAGAAGAACAGAATGGCCATGGGTGGCCCCTGGGCTGGGGGCAGCTCTGAGGGACTGGGTTTGTGACAAGCAAAGCTGGAGCTCAGTAACAAAACCAAATGTGTTTATCCACTGGGGAAAGAAACTTGTGAATCCATTTGAGAAACCATATGTGGAATAAATTAGAGAAAAAAAGAAAAAGCCAAGAGATTTGGAAAAAATAAACTGTGTCTCCATGTAGTCCTTCCTGTGGCTTCAGGAAGCATGGGGTGCATGCAGAGCAGAAGCCACCATGTCCCACTGGAGTTGTGGCAGCTCCAGTGATGGAGTGTGATGGTTGTCAGAAAAGAATTCAAATGTGTCAGGTCTCGCATGTTGGCAGCTGAACAGATGCTACTGTAAACATGATGTCCTGGCAAAACCATGTGATTAACGCTGCTTAACACACTGACACATAGAGAAATGCAAATTGAAAAAGCTTTAAAATGGTGTTGTTATTGATGTATTCTCTTAATAGCAGTGGGTGGTGACTCCTGAGATTTCTGATGAGTTATGCTCATACACAGTTGGTATGAGAAGGTGCAGTGTGGGTAGATTTGCTGTACTGCTCCCTTGCAGTCTTCTAAGAATTTGGTAAGCAGAGGAAGGATTTGTTTAGACCCTGGAGAGCAGGTGCCTCTCGTTGTGTTGCAGGCAGAGCATTTTGTTACCCTCCCATTAGTGATGGCTCATGGCATTGTGCTGGACTGTGTGTGGTGTCCTTAATGCCATGCCTGTGGAATTTGTGGGCATGGTGGGAGAACCTGCCTGGGGCCGTGCCTGTGCCCTGTGGCCTTTGTCTTAATGAGCAATTCTCCCTTTTCAGCTTGGGAGTGTTGGGGGAAAAAATCTTGATGATTAAAGATGCTGTGCTTTCTTTTTGATTTCTTTTTATCGATAACTCCTCACGATGCTGCAGCAATGCATATTCCCTATGAAACATTAATAGCTACAGGCTTCTCGTTACTGAGGCAGCCTTTTGATGCCCTGGCAGTGGAGCCACATGCCAGCTGGCAGGCAGTGGAGCTGCAAGTCACGATCAAGGTATTCCTAAAGATGCAGAGGATGCTGGCCCTCTCATGTTCCTGCACTTAATTCAGCACAGCAGTGCCACACATGCCTTTAAAACCAGACCACAACTTTAATGAGCGGTATTATGGATCCTTCACAAGTGGGTTTGTGCATCAAGTCCTTTTCTTACTCCTTCAGAGAGTTTAGTTGACATGGTCCTTGTAAGGACCTTTCAGGAGATGCTGGAGGGTTTTGCACCATGCTGGCTGTGATTCTGGCCATGCTCAAGCCTGTGACAAGCTTTGCATTGATTTGAGTAGGGGCAGGACATTGCCTGATGTGTTCATACAAGGTGGTGCGCTGGCTCACAGCTGCTCAAATGTGCCTTTTGGTTTATGTGCATGTTCTTTGCCACTGAATATGCCAATATATATATTAAATCAACCATGTCGGCTTGTCAGTCCTTGCTGCTGCTCTGTGTCTGCTCAAAAGCTGAGTTGTTGCTGCACTGACTTGGCTGGAGTACTTTTTATATAAGTGAATTTGCTGCATGCATAACTAGTAGCAAAGTAGTTAAACTTACTGGACTAGATTTCATTGGGATAGCTTTCTTTTTTTTCCTTCCGTTTCTTGATTTCTTTCTGGAAAATCAGTAGTCATATGGTGAGATAAATGGGAATATTGACACTATGGAATACTTGTCTCAAGCTCTAGCAGATCAAAGCTTTCAGAGCCCTCTTTCTTCCTTTTGAAACCAAGCCTGAAATTGATCTGCAAAGCTTGTTTCCTGAAATTGGAACAAAGATGGGTATCTTTATTCAAACTGAAATTCTGATCCATAAAAATTTTGGATGGAATTTCATTGATTTTTTTGAATGGCAAAGTCCCACTTGGTTCAGCAGTAAGTTGATGGATAAAATGGAACTTAGGGAAGGTAGGCAAAACTCTAGTTTTTCAAGGATTAAAGAAATGTTTTTCCTTTTGCTGGTCCCCGTTTCCTTGTTCCCTGGCTATTAGTGGATGGACCAGCTCTGAAGTTGTACCACTAGCCAAGCTGTAAATTGCATGCTGCAAATTAAGAGTAATTTAGTAATAAATTTTCAAAAGTATCTGCAATTTTTGGTGACCAGCTGGAGCCACTGGAAGATTTTCTTTGCAGTGTCCTGAAAGGAAATTCCTTTGACGCTTGTTATAAATCAGGCATTCCAAACTTGCCTGCTTTAGATCTTAGAGATGATATAAACTTGCAAACAGACATATTTGATGTCTTAAATTTTGCTTTGTTTTGATTTTTTTTTAAAATTCTCTTGCAGAAAGGCAGCTTTTGGGGGAAGTTAGTCAAAAGGAGGAATAATTTAGAGCAGATGTTTTGCACATCTATGTATGTGCTGCTAGACAAAGTGACTGTTTCAGAAAGGAAGCATTTTATCAACAGATCTGCATTCTGTCAAACACAACTGACTGCTGGAGAGTCTGTCAGGAACAGCAATTTGACAACTGAGATGGACTTGCTGGATCTGTTGAGAGCAGCACCTGCTGTCAAAGGGGTAAGGAAGTATTTAGGCATTGGTGAACACACAGAAACAGTGATTTTGTTTCTTGAAATCCTGGAGTACATATGCTCAAATTTAGAACAGTCTTCATGTTCTGAAATACCTGCACCCCTCCTCAAATCTCCTGGCAGGTGAAGAGCTGCGTGTGGTGAATTAAGCACAGACTCTTTTTTGTTTGTTTGTTTCTAGAGGATCCAATATAAAATAATCCTGGTTTCTTAATGAGTGTCCATGGGGAGAAGGAATGTCATGGCTTTTTAGCTTCAGCCTGAAATTGGATAAAATGTTGACTTTCTTAATGCATGATTAATATTTTTTTCTTAATGAAGGCAACAAACAGTGAGCTGAACGTGGTAGGCCATAACTGCAGCTGGCATTTCCAGTGCAGCAGGAGCAGGGGTGAGCTGGCCATGTGGGAAAGGCTTTTTGAATAGGGGAAAGAAATTCCCCTTGCAGTGTTAGGTCCTGGCAGTCACACACACCTCTGTAGGATTTAACTCTGTGGAATTAGGTTATGAGGGTAAAATAGAAGCGAGAGATCTCTAAAGATGGGTTTAGAGCATGGGATTTATTGTGAAAGAGCGTGGGTGTGAGAGGCTGCTGGGCTGCAAGACACAGCTCAAAGCAGGCCAGAGAGAGAGAGAGAAAGAGGTAAAAAGAGAGAGCAAAAAGAGAGCGATTTGCCATTTACAATACAATAAATCATCTTCTCTGTTGAATATTCTAATTCGCTTTAACCAATCTGAAACAAGCTACAAACTCTACAATATTTGCATGCAACCTATAAGAATCATCACATTACCATACAGGGTTATATTTTAAACCTTAAAAAACTGCTTTTTGGAATCTCCCTCCAGGCAGGCAGGGTTTGCTCTGCCCTTTGGACCTGCCTGGGCAGAGGGCATTGTTCTATCAAGAAGGAGGATTCCCTTCAGCCAGCTCTACCATTGTTTCTTAGTTACTCTTCAACTCAGGCCTTGTCCTCATCCCAATCTCGACTATACTTTCCATATTTTTAGCATCTCCTGTAAGGTAATCATATCTATAAGGCTTTCCTATTTCATCTTCCCCAACACACCTCCCTCACACGCTGTCTGTGCTCTGGCTGGCAGCAGGCAGGGCTCTGATGGATGGCTGCCTTGCTGGAGAAGTTGGTCATGGATGCCCCTCACCCGTTTCATTATTTAATTACACAGCAATCTGAATGCTGGGCAGTAAAACAGCATTTTCACCCAGAGCTGATTTCCATTTAGTCTGTCATGTTAATAGTGAAATAAATTGCTCTAATTGCCTGCAAACTTCATCAAATTCATATTTCTTCCTTTTATATTGAATATTTATTAAACTTCATGTCATGTCTTGCTTGGTTGGTAAAAGTGGTCCAGTCTGTGCATAACATTATGCTTTAAAATGCAGGGTGTCACATTTTCCTTCTTCCTTTTGAATTTTAATTTAGATTGTGAAGTTTTGCATTCATGTTCATATTAATCATGCAATTTGAAGAAAAAGGAACCAGTCTGCAAAGCATCCTTGTCTCTACATCAGCTCTGATTCTGCTGAGCCTCTTGTTTAAAGGAAGGAGCTCCGTTGGGGCCAAACCTGAGGCTGGTGTGAGTTTTCCTGGAAGAGGGGTCTGCATGGACTGGGAGTGGGAGGTTTTTCCCAGAAATTCAGTGTAAATTTGTGAAGTGCTCTTCCCCTTTGAGCTGTGTGTGTTCAAATACTTTTTGACTGCAGACATCTGCATGAATGGTCAAGTGGTGTGTGTGGGACAAAAAGTATCAGCAACTGAATTTTAGTTATAGTATTCAGCTGTTAGTGTTTCCCATTCCTCTTTGAAGTATTTCCTAGTTAGTCACTGATTCTTACTTACTCTTAGATAGTTTTCTCTGGGAATATTTGCACTTGGATTTTTTCTTGAAGGTAATTTCTAGACATCACACTCATGGGGAACATGTAATAGAAGTAAGAATGAAAGGCTCCAAAACCAAATGGGAAAAAAAAATATGGAAGGACTAAACAGTATTTTCTGGGATTGATATTTATTTCCCCATATCTCATTATTTTAGAGGCAATTTGATGGTTTTGTTTATTTCTGAGCGATTGATTTGCATAGTGTGTGTATTTGAGACTGACTTGGAAACCTCTAGGTAGTACCATACTTAATACATAATGCTGAGCAACATGCAGAAATGTTCCTAAGATTGAGGAATTCACACGGGGTCAGATATTTGTGGGCAATTTGAGGTACCTTAATTCCAATTAAGTATTTGCCTGAGGAGGAGGGTAAATCACCTCAGCTCTTTTGAGAGTGGTGAGGAAATGCTGCAGTGGTCAGAGCATCCTTTGTCCACTTTGTAAAGTACCTTTGGTTTTTTAGCTCCCCTGGAGTTTTTCTGTTTGGGTGAAGGACCTTTGAGGATGAGAGCACTTCTCTACCTCTTTAGGTCTTTGTCAGTGAGTGCTCACCAGCTCCTCTTCCATGCACTGATCATCTGGTTCTGGGGCAATCCTCTGGTTCTGTCCAGTGCCTCAGCTGGCAGTGCTGGTGCTGCTGGGCAGGTGGTGGCCATGCAGGGACATCTTCCTTCCCCTGCTTGCCTTCATAGAGGATCTTGGAACCAATCGTAAAAGCAGTTGCATTTTTATTCTTTAGATAAATTGTTCTGTTCGAATGCATATTTAGTTCGCTATATTTTGCCTCCCTTGTCAGCAATGCCAGTTCCAAAACTCACAGGAGGTAAAATTCAGCCTGTTCAGACTCCAAGGAAGGTGGTTTCATGCCAATTGATCTTTTTTCGTGCTTGTAGGTTTAAATTGCTGCGTAGACTCTTCCTTTTTCCTGCTCTGCCATTTATCCATTGAAAACATGTCCCTTAAAAATTGTCATTAACTACCTTTTTCTTTGGTTTTTCTATTTGTTGGGTTTTTTTTTTTCGCCCTGCCCTCCTCAAGCTTTTAACCAGACCAACTGGTATTATTTGTGGATATAATTAAAATACGGTGCATGCACAAAATACTGAATTGGGAATGTATCTGCATTTAAAAATATATAAAGAAATTAACCAGGCTATTGATCAACCCAAGTGGCAAATATACTGAAGAGGGTTTATCTCTGTGTCAAATGCTTCTGTCAGAAAAACCCCAGTGGAATTGTAGATAATGGTTTCATGCACCATTCACAGTCAGTGGTGGTGTTACAATGATATAGACTTGCTGAAGGAGTCCTCAGCCTATTTAATTAAAAGAAAAAAAAAGAAGAAAGAAAAAAGTTAAAAGTATGATTTGTATTCCAACTAAAGAAATTAACGGGTAAGTACTTATCAACAGGCACAGCTTTTGTGTTTATTCATCCGAGGACTAGAAGCACATATTTTAGCATCTGAATGATTATAAATATGTTTACTAGCTATCAAAATCAGAGCTGTTTAATTTGAGAATACCAATTCATATTCAGATGCATTTTGCTTTTCACTACTAGTATTAGTTATCCTGTTCAGCATTCACAGTTGTGGCATTCATCATTTTTGGCTCACAACATATAGAGATGTAACTGAGGATGGGTGTCAGGGAGGTTAAGGGACACGTTGTGTGTTTTGATTACTCTTACGTCAATGTGTCTTGTCAGAAGGACTGAATGGAGACATCAGGAATACATGCAGTAGTACCCACTGCATCAGAAAAGCAGCATTTTTAAATTTTTCTTCTTTCAAGTGGTGCACTTGTCCAAGGAAGAAAGGAAGCACAAAGTCAGTAAATAAGCCTGACGCAATTAAAAATGATGGTGCCTGCCTTGAAATAGCCATCTCCAAAACACACCTTTTGTAGCTGGAACAAAACCCTTGATGATCGTGATCCAGGAACCTACCAGGGCACACTTGTGTGATGCTGCATTCATTTCATGTGTTGTCTCTTCCAACATGACAAAATGTTCATTTGCTGCTTATTCCCATTTTTACTCCTTTTTAAAGTGCCTTTTTAAGGTGTCTTTCCCAAAAGTTCATCCAGATGGGCCCTTACATCAACGAAAAAATAAAAGGGGAAAAGGAAAGAGCAGGTCAGTAAGGAGATCAGCCCAACACTCCCAGCTACTGGATGGAGTCCTGACAGGCATTGAGAGCAGCCTCTGATCCTCTAACCACTCCATTAAAAACAGTGAGTAGGAAGCCCCTTCCTCATTCAGCATGGGTGACTTTTGCTGTAAGACGTGTTAATTAGCTACGCTCTCATTTTCAAAAGTTAGAGGCAAAACACTGCCTTTTAAAAAGGTCTTTTTGGAGTATAATTCTATCTTTCCTTTCTGTCTCTGTCCTATCTGATTTCTCCTTTTTTCTTCCTAACCCCTGTAACAGATATTATAATGGGTGTAATAATGGATACATGGCTGTAATAATAATAATTATAATATTTAGTAGCTCACTTTCTCCAAACCCCTTGGCTTGCCTCAAAAACTGGAGCTCAAATCGCACTCAGATGGCTGCACAGTGATTTGTGAACATCACTTTTAGTTTCAGCAGCTCTGTGCTGGCCTCTGAGCTGGAGGGTCTTGGCAGATCCTGCCACTCTGCTGCTGATTTTTCCTGGGTTTTGGGCCTGCTGAAGTTGTAAGAATTCATGCCAGTGTTTGTGAAGTCTACCTTGGGCTACCCTTTTGGAATTGAAGGACAGCTGGAAAACAAACTCTCCCAGAGATTTCATTGGACTCTGTAGGGTCACTCAAAATGCTTTGCTAGCAACTGTGAAGACCTGCTGATGTTTCATGGATGTCCTTGATGAATTACTTTAATAAATACGAGCTAAATAGAGGGGGGGTTTTTTCAGGCTCTTTTGCCTGTTTGTAAGTTTTATTTTGTCTCTCTAGTTCTCTCCATGGGAGCATTCTGCTGCCCAGTGGTGTGTTCATTGTTCTCTCCATGCTTACTCTGGTAGTGTCCTCCTTGCTAAGTATGGCAAAGTCTGTGCCACAGACAGCCCTTTGCTGTTCTTCCATTCCTTTCCTGGTACTCCTTTCCAAGTCTTTGACCTTTTGTTTTCTTGATTTCTGATTTTCCTCTTGAAATCTTCTGCTTTGGTCTGCAGAAATGGGCAGGGTTCTCCTCCATACATTAGACCTAACTCTGGGTTTCACTCAAACCCCTAAAGCAGGGCTTCTGATGAAATGCAAGTTTTCCTTGTATTGATGTTCTGTCCACAATTGCCTTTCATGTTTCCAAACTTATCCTGGTTTCTTGCAGGTCTGGGAGATTACTCAAGAGACACCTATTCTCCCTCTGTCCACTCACAGGATGGGGAAACAAAATAATGGGACTATTTTCCTGTTGTGTAGTGAACATTCTGTAGCTGTATAATTTTTCTTCCTCATAAGTTTGTTCTTACCTAGGTTGTGCATTAATCATTTTGTTTTCCAGTGTATAATATCTTTCCTCAGGAGATTTCTCCCTTCCCCCCCATCCCTGGCTTGCATTCACTCTGGTTTTTTGTTTTGTGTGATGCCAGCAGTGGCTGAAGGCAAATACTATTAATTTGAAATCAGAGCATGCTGTGCTAAGGCAAGGAGGGGGTTCCAATATGTTTGTTTTTGAAAAAAAAATAGGGCTGTCTTGGGAAGTGTTATTATCATGCACTTGTCTTACAGACTCCTCAGGGTTCACATTTTCAAGTGCCTTGTGAATAATAGATTGTTTTTAGGGGTGAATGTCCAAAAGCACTTGACATCCCACAGCTCCTGTTGGGAACAATTGTGGTCATGGAGGGTGATCCCTGCTGTGCCAGGCAGGAAGATCACCAGGGCCACCTCTTGTTGCCTTGGGTGTGGGATATGTTAACCTCCTGCTGCAACATCTGTCTGGTGACATTTGGGGAGATGGTTGATTTGATGTAAAACTCCACGTGGGATAATCCATTTAAATTACCATAACTGCTGCAATGGTCTAAGTCCACTGGAGTCAAAGCAAATTGTTTGTCCATTATAATTCTCACTAATTGCTATAATTTTGATTCAGCAAATTCAGTAATGTTTGAAGAACCCTCTAGGTGAGCGAAGAGTTTACTGGGGAAGGGGAAGCCTTCAACTTAGTGATGAGTTTAATTCACAAGAATTATTGTTTTGCCAGCAAAGCTTTCGGTGTGTTTTGCAAGTTCCATCTGTCCTTTAAAAATCACATTCAAACAGTGTTGCAGTGGTGATTCCAGAAAAACAAATCTGTTTCCTGTCAGTTAACAGGAAAATTGCCTGTAATGTTGGGGTTCAGCTACTTCCTCAGGTAAACCTGGTAGCTGGACCTAGTTAGTGTGTGAATAGTCACAAATACTGCAACACCCAAGTGAGGAGACATCTACAAAGTATGTGCTCTATTTGTTTTGTAGGCAGGGGATCCTCAGCACTTTCTGAAGATTGATCCTTTTTCTCTGTGTGGGTTTAAGTAGCAGAAGTGGCTGCTACTATAGGAAAAAATCATTTTCTTTGATATTGCCACTTGAAAGGCAAGTTACAGTATTGAGCTTAGTTATCCCCCACTTTATTTACTCTTTTTTTGATAGAAAATATGGGAGGAAAGTATTAAGCATTTGAAGAGAGATACTTGTGTTCTTCTGCCAGATACAGAGGCGTGAAAGAAAGCATTATGCATAACAAGATATTCTCAGGAGATCTGTTTAGCAGAAGGGCACAGTGTTAGATGTAATTTGTTTACTGACAGAGTTTCCAACAATGGTGCAATGGACCAGGAAACATCACTAAAGTAATGAGTCCTTCCCTTTTTTAAAGTGATTATGTTTGAACAGTGCAAACGAACCCGCTTTTTGAAGCTGCTGCTTAGGTGAAACAATTTGCTGATGAAAAGGCATCCCCCAACTGGCTCCAGCAGCTGATGTGGATAAAAGGTGCAGAGGCTGTGCCTGGGTAGGAGAAAAGCCATTTTCTGTAAATCAGATGTACATAGCAACCAGGCTGATCTAATCCAGGACCTACTGGAGTGAGACTGTGTGGCCAAGAACGAAGGCGCTATGTTGTGTGTAGAGAAAATCCTGTAAATAAAGTTAGCAGCCCTGAAGATCTGCATAACTCCTGGGGAAAGGCCATGGGTTACCCAAATCCTGCCTGAGCTCCTCACTCAGCACAAATGCCTGTCAGCTAACCCTGCTCACTGGTGCTCCAGTTGGGCATTGCAGCCCCCTCTTCATCCTGGGGGCTTGCAAGAGATTGGGCACAGATATCACTGGGGATGTGACCTGAGAATAATGCAGGGTGCCTCAAACAGCATCTCATGTAGCTGGCAATAATCAGCTGCGATCTGAGCTCCCCAGAGAAATCCTGCTCAGGATCCTGCAGAGCACGTCAAAGCAATAAGTGAATGTTTTGCATGTTTTAGGCAGATGCTATTGGCTGTTCATGCCTGACGAAAGCAGAGGTGCACATTTACAGCATTTCCAGCCAACTGTTGTTGTGAGCTGTCTGTGATGGCCTCTTTCCTTTCACGTCCTGTGGCTTTTGTTTGTAGTGAATGCAAGAACCATGTGCTCATCCAAAAACAAACGCAAAAGGAGTATTTGGCAGTTCAGTGAAAAAAGTCATTGGGAGATTTCCATATGCCCTGCTGAGAATTAAGCTCAGGTATCAGTGGGAACTCAGTGCCCAGCTGCCATTTGTCTCTGCTTTTAAGAGAAGCTTTTCTTCAGAAACAGTCATTTGTAGTAGATGAATCTAACTCTGTTTTTTAATTTGGTCAAGTGAATGTTCCTCTGAAGGAGCAGTCTGGTTTGTCCTCTTAAAAAATCATTTCAAAATGATCTGGACATACAGTTTTGATTTCCTTAAATGCTGGAGTTGGGCTTGAACAACTGAAACAAGCATACAGTGTTATTTGATGCACTTGAGACTCCTGACAGATAAATAATTCAGCCCTTCAACACAATGTTTTGCTGGAAATTAGTGTGCCTACTGGGTATAAAGCAAAGAGGTGCCATTCATAGTAATGCAGACACCTCCCTGGGGTTATTGACTATCCCCAAGTGAGATCTGCTCACTTGAAATGATCACCTTTTTCAGAAAAACACATTTACTTTAATGGCTTTCAGTATCTCTTGCCTAGCTGTTTTAGTGACTGTTTCCATTTCAGTGATTAATGCTGTTAATAACTATAATCAGAATTCCTTTTAACGCCGTCCTCTGGTAAAACTACTAGCACTAGTATTTTTGTTTTCCATTGTTAAATGTATTTTCTATATAAAAATTACATGCATATCTATTTCTTTACAAGGCAGAGCAAAGCTACCCAGGATTAACAGCCATTAGAGCTTCTGCTTCAGTGTTAAAAAAGCCAAATATGAATGTGCCCCTTTTTCCTTCTCTTAGCATAGTTACACATGAAAAAACAGAAAGTACATGTCAACCTAATATTACAGAACCTTTAAAAATTGTTCTGCTTCAGGCTAAACCCAGTTTTTTCCACCTTCTGGCACATGGAAGATAATGATGACCTCTCAACAGCCTCTGGAGTATTAAATGATGTTTAATTCTCAATTAAAGATTTTGTGTTTGCCAGCAGATGATGTTCTCACAGATTTCCCTGCGTTTGGCCTAGGTAGGGAATACCAGACAGCGTGGTGATGTTCTGCTCTGGAGTGATTTTTGGCTGTAGGTGTTGCAAGGCCATATGGATTTTACCTTTTGTAAACCCATCCCTAATCCCATTCCTCCTGTTTCATTTTTGCAGTTGTATTATTAGCTGGGAAAGACCTAGGAATTAGGTCTGTGAGAAAAACAGGAAGCTGTCAGAATAAGCACATGAAGACAGAAAGATGCCTGGAAAGTGCCTGTTCAGTAGTTCACTGCCCAGTACCGCATGTGTTGTGGTTCTGATGCAAATAGCTCAAGCATATGTGTGAAGAAAAAAAAATAGAGAAAAATAGCATGACATTTCCACCACTAGTTAACAGATTTTATTTTGTTGTACTCATGTCTCTGAACTTCCCTCGGTCTTACCTCTTGATAAGCAAATCTTCTCAAGAATTATTTATTGAATTTCCTACTCCTTACTCTCAAGTCTGACTGAGAGTTTTGGGGGTTGGTTTGTTGATTGGTTTGTGTGTTTTGGTTGGTTTGTTTTGGTTGGTTTGTTTCCTTTCTTTGTTTGTTTTTATTTTGTTTTGTTTTTTTTTTCATGGCCTTATAGTTTAGAAATACTTACTTAAAATCCTTAGGAATGGTTAACTCAATGCAAGTAACTTATTTTACAGAAGAGAGTTTCACACAGACTACAAAGCACTGTTTTGTTCACAGATAGACAATGAGTTATGAATGCAATGGGTACCTGGAAAATTACCCTTTCTTCTTTTCCTGGTGGTGATGATGCTTTTGAAAGCACCAGTTAAGTACAGTAACAATTTTGTCTTCATATTTTTCTTGCAATACAGGTACTGTGAACTGTTCACATATATTGGTGCAATAACTTCCAGGGGAAAAAAAACTCTTTCCATTCAGCCTTCTGTATTTAATCCACAGGCGAATGCAGATGCACTTGAGCTGGAAACAGGCTTTGAAAGAATCTTCCTCTTGTCTTTTTTCTTCTCACCAAAATGACAAAAAGTGCATTTATGGATCTCTTAGAAAAATTTGACATTTCATTGTGAAAGTTGTCTCTCCAGAGTTCCTCCCCCAGCCCCACCTTCTTGCCCCATGAAACCCCAACTCCCTGCAGGAGTTTGAATGTCCTTGTGCAGATGATGGTTGCAAATCTTCAAGTTAGTAATGTGAGGGGCTTTTCCCTTTGCTTGGGCAACAGAGACTGCCTGGTCTGTGGTGATTCAGTCCACAGAAAAAACATCAGAATCAACAGGTGTTTATTTTACCTGAAAATTTCCTTTTAATTTATTTTTTTAAGCATGAGCATGCTGTATTTATTTTGATGTCAGCTAAATTGCTTCTCTCATGAGATACCAAGGTTTCTTCCAGTTACTGATGCTACTTCTCTTTAGCAGTAGCTCATGGCAAAGCACCATAAAAGTGGGACCTTAAAATAATCTGCAGTAGAGTTGTTTGGTTTGCACAGATCATAGGAAAATGCCTGTGTTTGAGTTTGATCACTTCCCACTGCTGTGTGCAGAAAGACAACGAGGATTAGGGAACCAGTTACACAAAGCACATCAAACTATTTCTTGCTGTTAAAAGACAAACTTAAGTAGTACTGCAAACTTACTTTTGAACTCCTTTGTGTTTTTCCCTTATTTAAGAGGGGAAAGAGACGACATTTTAGTATCAGCAAATTAAACCAAAGATAAATTTAAAAAGACAGTTTGGCTACCAGTCATATATTCCTACTTTCAATTTAAGAATCAGGATTTTTTCCTACATTTTGTGGCACTGTTAATTGCAAGGAGAACACCATAAAATGTAGTTCATTCTCGATTTAAATGTTGTTTCTAGAAGGGAGACTCCCTTCTAGAAACTGATTTCAGTGTTTGGTCTTCCCTTCTTTTTTGTTTGCATTGGCATTCCAGGGGAATGCATGAGTACAGCATTTGTCTGTTCTGAAAGATCTGTGCTTCATATTACATTTCTGTGCTGGGAACTGGGTGGAAGATGATGATCACACATGTGAAAGATACCTGCAGACCCACATCTGGCTCCAGAGGCTGGGGTTTGCTGGGAGGCTGCAGTGAAGGGAGAGGTGTTTCTGTGTGCCATGCTCTTAGTTCTCTGTAGGCATCTGCTCCAGCTGTGCCTGGACTCCAGGCAGAGGCTGGGCTGTCTAATGATGCTTTCAGCAACTGGTGAGGGTGCTTGGCCTCTGCTGTCCCTGCTTGCTGAGCTGTTCCATGGGGCTTTCTAAGCTCTGTGTTGGCCTGCGTGGACTAAGGACTGGTAGAAAAACATGATGAAGCCTGTGGAGCTCCATTACCTGAGTCTTGCAGTGTCCTGGAGCTGAGTGCTGCCAACTCACTGACAGCTGCTCCACCAAAACACGAGTTGTGAGAAGGCAGGATGTGAGTCTTTGCCTTTGATTCTGAACTAAAGAGATGGAAAAATACTCAACCCAGTCTCTCAGAAGTAAGGCAAATACCATAATGAATCTATTATAATTTGTTTTGCCATGACTTCTTCTTTTTTTCCTTGTCCCAAGTAGTTAAACACAGTATGCAATGGAACTGCTGAGTACTTTCCTGTGTGGCAGTAAACTGTGGAACTGTCACTTGGGGAGTGGTTCAGGCCGTTTTGGGGCTTTAAGTTTGCAGCTAATGACCTCTGCAGTGGTCGTACTACCAAGTGTCACACTCAAAAGGCTGGAAGTCAATGAAGCATCCGGGCCACTCAATATATCAGTGTTTAATTGACAACTTGCAAGACCTGCTTGTGATTTATAGCCCGATAAAGGGACACACTTTTTATGTTCTGCCAACACAATTGGCAGAATATTTTAGGCACAGATGGCACATTAGCCTTGGACAGCTGGTTCCCTCTCTGCTGTCACATCCTAGGACCATCTAACTAATACTGTCACACATGACCCAGTTCACTGAGTAACCGAGAGGGGTTCTCACGCGTGGCTTCGTGTCAGCCTGAAGGCACATGAAAATCAATCTGCTAAAAGACTGCCTGGAAGAGGTTTCCAAGGCTTAGCACCCCACCATGCCCTTCTGGCTGTTCACTTGCTGACCTCTCTCTTTCAGCTGTGTGAGCGGAACCAGAGTTTGTTTCTGGTTGTGGAGTGTGCACATTGCAGCCTGCCGAGCGTGGATCTCTCCTTGCTGTGTCCTCTACTCTGCATCTGCACAAACCTGGATTTAAAAACACTAAAAGGCAACAGGCAAAACACACATATGTGGCATGAATCTCTTCAAAGCGAGGGAATAAGGGATCACTGAAAGGTGGCTATTTTGAAAGGTGTATCTTTAATACATAGTAAAAAGAAAAAATAATATATGGTAGAGAGACTGTATATAGTGACAGTATAAATTATGTGTAGATTATATCGAGGATGAAAAGAACTGAGGATGAAGTAAAACTTCAAATCCTTTTGGAAAGAAAAATATCCAACCCCAAATGTTTTCTAGAACACAGGCAGGAAAGGTCTGAGGTGGAAAGCTGAAAGCTGTGTTTGTTGATAGATGAAACCCATTTTTGAGATCTGAAACTTAGTATTTCAGTGTATGATCCCAATAAAAATAAAACAGTTTTTCCATAATCTCTTGCTGTTCTATCAGAGCTTCACTGACTGTGCTGCAAACTGCTGTGCAGAAAGCCTTTCAAATGTGTTTTGGTTTACAACATCAGATACAGAGTCCAGGAAGAGGTGATGGGATTAGTATGAGCTGTTATTGATGCCAGGGTATTAGACCAGAACATTTGTAGTTTTGTGTTGGTGTTTAAAGATATAATTTTAATAAGGTAGAATACAATTTGTCCCAGGAACAGCCGTCTTGGATTATGAAGAGGTAACCAACCAGGAGCTGGGAGGGACAAAACAACAGCCTGCCAGGGGATCACTGGGAAAATATCCACTTGCCTTATCCCTGATCTCTTCTGTCAGCAGAGTTGCAGCTTGGTTTGTCTTGGAGCAAGGAACATGTGGATATCTGTGTGCAAAATGATGCTCATGGTACGCAGGGGATGACAGGGACAGTGTCTTGATGCCAGTCACGTCTTGCAGAATTTCAGCTAACTGGAGCTCCAGATTGTCTAGGTGTTATTTATAGAAATTTTGTGCTGTTTTGGGGGTTAATGATAACAAAAGATTGACTGAAGAACCATTCAAGTTCAGTTATTTTCCAAATTAGAACTAAGGTAAAGGGTTTGCTTTGGATTTTTCCTACAATATTATCTGCTGTTTTCATTAGGGTTTTCCCCCAAAGATGAGAATTTCATTGGATTTAGTGGAAAAGGCTGCCTAAACATACCATGAAGTTCTTCATTTAACATTACAAGGATAGCAGTAGTTGAGCTCTGTTTTAAACAAAATCAGTATTTTGTTTAAAACAGAGCTCCAGGAGGCAAAGCAGATTCAGGACATTTCTCTGAGCTGTATATTAAATTACTCTATAGAACTGCCATAGAAGTTGCAGGCTTTCATTTTCATAGACTCTGGAATATTTCAGCATGGAACATGCAGCTCTGGGTTTGAGACCATGGTGACAAATTTCATTTGCACTGGAGTCACTTGCAGGTGACAGTGGAAGTGGCTTTTAAATTTGCTTTCAGAGGCACTAGAATAGATTTGTAAGATTTCCAGTGTACTCTGAGTTGTGTGCATTACTTGACCAACTGTCTCTGAAGAATAACATTTTGGAAGGCTGTGTCAGAGTCAGGTAACCTTTGAAAGACTTTGTGCTGTAGTAACACAGGGAAGTACATCACACCGATTTAGCATCCCAAGGGATTTGGTAATCTATAATTAACAAATTAGTGCCAATCACCAGCCTGTTTGGACATTAACAATCGATTAGCATTGGGACTGACACTGATGTGCTCCGGAGTCCTGGTATTTCATTTAGCAGATGAAGACCTTTGTGCAGCAGAGGATAACAATGCAATACAATGAAGAGAGTTGTCAGCTCCAGGTAGGAATTAGGAAGTAATTGGTTGTTCCCAAGCTGAGCAGGTGGCCATGGGGGTGGGGGTATCCAGCTTTAGGGGATGTGTTTGAGTCACCTGGGAATCCTGCAAGTGGAATGACCTTCCCTCCCACTTGTTCCTTCCTTTTTCCTTTTGCCTGTTTCCTGCAGTATAAACAGTGGGGAAGTGCTGATCAGCTTGATCCATCTAATGTGATCTGTAACTTCTGACCATTATCTAAAATTAAAGCATGTGTTGCAAAGAAATTTGCCCTGTGCCCCAGAAAGACAGGTTTGTACCATACACCTGGAGGTGTTATCTGCCTTTTGTGTTCTTGGCTTCAAAATTAGGCAGTGGGTAATGTAAGTATGGACATAGGTGAAAAAACATCAATTTCAGCCTGTTTGATTATTTATAATGTTGAAATTAAAAATTTGAACTGCATTGAAAAGTATATATTCCATTTGGTGTAATTACAGATAGTACTTCTGATGGCAAATAGGCAAAATTATTAGCAAATGGGTACACTTCTGTGTGCTTACTGGCATGCTAGTAATTGTTTCATCCTTTCATATAATCTGTGTAATGGCAGAGATTGTGAAAGCACTCGTCCTAAGCTTTTATTCAGTAAAAGAGCTGTGCTTGATAAGATAAGGCATTATGGTTGATAAGAACCATGCAACTAAATGAGTACATGACAGTACCAATGTCTTAAATGCTTGAGCACAAGTGGATGAGTAATGGAATATCCATTCAGTGTGCAAGGAAAAGTTTAGTTCATTTTCAAGAGCGGGTTGTTTTCTGGTGCTTTGAATTTCCTAGCACCTGTTAGATATCTGTGTGAGTACTTTTATCTCTTGCTGCTTCTGAGTTTTGACTCAGAGGCTTTGCTGCAGTGTGAGAAGAGTGTCGACTGATGGAACCAGTTCTCCCAGATCACTCTGGCAGGAGCAGTGTTGCTGTCTGTGCTTTGAACTTGTTGAGCAAGGCTCCTCATAAATTGGTGCCATTTGAGACTCCAGGTTGCTGCCAGTATCCAGCACCAAGCATCCAAATGATTCTGAAAGCAGCACCCATTCACTTAGTGCTGTTCTAGACTGGCAGGGAAGATTGATGAGGCAGCTGGAGGTTGTACAAGAGGTGGGCTCTGGCATATTTCAAAATATTGCTGCTGCTTTGGCCTGTAACAGGGGAAATGGGAATGGCCAGGTTGGGCATGGCACTTTGGGAATGTCCTGGGCTGTCCTGTGTGAGCTGGGAAGATTTCCTGAGGAAAACAGTCAGGAGTTGACTCCATCTGAGCTGTTATGGTTTTTGGCAAAATGAAGATTGTATTTTGAATGAAAGCTCACTCCAGGTGAAATTTCATAACCTTATTGATCACCTCCATGAGTTTCGTGCAGACTTTTCTTTCCTCATGTTGTGGTAGTTAGCTTAGGAAAAAGAGGGATATGTCAGAGTTTGTTTTGTTGCAGTTGGACACTTTACACAGGTATTCTTCTCAAACAAAAAAAATGAAGTCCAGTGTAGATGTAGAACGAGTCATAATGACAACTTTAAATCACTGCTCTAATTAGTGAGCACTTCCTGGGGACTCATTAGAATTATAAAAGCATTATTGTTGGTATGCAGTGGCTGGAACATGTCGAGTTGTGGGCAGTTCAACAATATTACCTTGAAGAAAAGAGTTTTGCAGCCTTTAAGAATTCTCTGTGCTTTGTGAGAAAGCACAAATTGCAATGTCCTAGAAATCCTTCATGAATTGGGCCTTATGTTCGCTCTTATAAATGTGGAGGGGTTTTGAGTTTATATGCCACAGTCCAATAGGTGTATAGTGACTGCTTAATGGGATTTACATTGGCTCAAACAAAATTAGGTTGGTAACAGACAACGCAACATGCTGTAATGTAAATGGGACTGACGGCAGAATTAAATGTTTGTGGAAACAGGGCAGCAGATCTATCAAGAGCTAATTAGACAGAGAGCTCAGAGACAGACTTGGGAGTAAACAGCACCAACAAAGAGAGAGGGAGAGCTCGAAAAAGAGAAAATGGAGTCTTTGTGTGGTGATGAAAAGGAGTTATAAACAAGGTTATTTAAATTGGAAGGTTTGATGGAGCCTATCCCGTGAGAAGGACTTAGTCTTATCCCAACCTGTTGATTAACACAAGTTGAATGGCAACTTTGATAACCCCTTTTATGTGCAAATAGTTCCTCTTTGTTGCAGTGTGCTATTCATGGTATCTTCCTCTCCTACACTTTTTCCACAGAACAGTGTTTCCATTTGAGCTTTTCTCTCAGGCACCAGTTTAAAGACAAGACTTGGCCAAAATATTTCCAGCAGTGAGAGAAAGCCTCGAGAGCAGCACCAGGGAAGACAAGGGAGTTTAGGTATTTCCTCTTCCCTGCAGGGGTGTGTGCATGGGAGGAAGACAGCCCTGCAGAGAGCCATCAGGTGAAAATGATGTTGTGGAACAAGGGCAGGCTGGATGAAGTTGGCATGTCAAGGATGCTGCTTGCCTGCCATGCCATCAGCTGTGCTGTCCTTGCCATTATTGCACCATTTGGCACTCCCACTGCCTTTTGTAGCCTCCTATTGTCTCATGAAAGAAGCAGTATTTGTTTGAATAAAACCCTGTGTATATTTAGTTCACAAAGGTTAGTCCCTGAATTTAGCAGGAACAGGATTTGATCCAAATAAATTTGTTATAAGGAAACTTGGAAAATTATTAATAAATCAGTTGCTGAGGTATTTAAATTATTTTTTGTTTAGCCTTCATAACTTCTTTCTTCAAACCTAGCATAAGAAATGCTCTGGAATTCAGAAATTCTGAATAAGAAATAACATGGTAACTTTGTGATTTTTTTATTTATAGAAGGCTTATTCAGGGCTGGCCATGGCATTTCCCTTATTACTGTCTTTGGCAAATCCCAGATTGAGTTTGGTTTGGTTTTGTTGGATTTTTTTTTTTTCTTTCTCTTTGAGCTGTAAATAGATGGGCTTTGCTGAATTTTGCTGGTGGGTGTTACACAATGATGTTTGTACTGGGAGGGGATCAGAAAAACCCTTGTGCTTTTGATTTTGGTTTTGGGGGGTTTTTTTCTGTTGTTTTTTTTTTTTTTTAATGTCAGAATTGTTTTTTCTATTTTGATAGCAGAGCTGTGATTATTAGCATGTAAGAGTTGGGATGAGAAGCAGGAAGAAGGGAGTGCCATGTCTAAGGGCCTTTCCCTGAAATTTGAGCTCAAATTTCTGTCTGAAACCAAATCCACTGACTCTGAAAGCCAGATCAGATAGGAACAGTTCTCTGTGTGAAGTGTCTGACAATGCAACTCTGGTTTTGACAGAAATACACCAAGTCTTGTCTTATTTGCTCAGAGATGCAGAGTCTGGTAGGGAGCATGATTTTATCTCTCAGGGAGTATTGTTTGATGAAAGACATCTGGGCTTGTGCCGGGAAGAGGGAGCCCACGCTGGGTCCTGAAGCTGTGGGATAAGGAAGGTGGCTCTCACCATGCAGACTTGGCTCAGGGCTACTCCAGCAAATCCTCCTGCATTCTCATTTTTTAAGTAACCTGCACTTTTGTTGAGATGCTGAAAATCCGTGCTGCTTAGAGGTTATTCCTGTCCCTGAAATAATACTCCTGCAAGGATTGAAATAATGTGGGCTTTTGTTTTTGGTTTGTTTTCTTTTATTTCATCTATGAAGAGGCATACCCTACCTGGACTGGGTGTAGTAGTTACCCATCAGAAATCAATTACATTTTTCTTTTTTTGCTTGCTTAGTGTTCTTGCAAGTATAGGTCACAGTTTCTTTGCCTTTACTTCATCAGAGCAGCATCCTTGTGTTTGACAAGGTCTGTGGGAAACCATTGACTTTCATGTTCGTTTGATTGCAGTTTAAAAATGAAAGCTCTGCATTTTGGCACTGACAAGAAAAGCACAGGGATTGTTTTGGATCCCCTTTCTTTGGTGTCTCATGCAAAGAGGAAGGTGAGCTGGTGTGTTTGAGAGGTTTCTCTCAGGCAGCAGCTGGGGTATGAACTGGTGGCCCAGGGTCCTGCTGGGGAGAAGTCTCTGCAGCAGGTCAGGAAGGCACTTTTTCCAAGGCTTTTCCACTGTTTTCCACTTTTCCCACTATTTCCTCAGGCAATACCTATTTAGGGAAGGGTGCCCATGCTCAAGTTGCAGGGAAGAATCTGCAGATAAGAAGCCCAAACTTGCTGTGTGGTGAATCTGAGAATCTGTAATAATAATAATAATAAATTATAATAGCAGGCAGCACCAGTCGTGCAGGGTAAATGGCAGAAGCCTTAGCATATGTTATTACTTTGCTGGTAATTGTCACCAAGCTTGTGATTGAATGCAGAAGAATAAAACCACACACCCTTTTACCTTGTTTCAGCCCCACTCTAGAGCCTTTGACAAATTATTTTCTTGTTTCTTGGGTTTCAGCTGAAGAACACAAAGCAGCAACTCAGAAAACATATTGAGGGTATTTCACTACAACTACACACACAGACCCCAAATAGATCTCTGATTGTTCTCTGGGAAAAAAAAGATATAAAAATATTAGTGCTGAAGAATGGTTTGGAGGTTTTCCTTCCTGACTTTTAGGAGAGTTTCCATGACAGTTTCTCAGAAGAAATTACTATTTTGAACTTGGTGCAATGAATCCTTTGCTTGCCTACCCTCTGCTAGCATTTGGCTCAGTTCATTCTGAAACAGAGGGGTTTTTTGGGCAGGGAGGTGCCAATTTGAGGTCTTAGGTCCAGCTTTGCACATAATCAGTGTCTGCAGTCAGAGTCACTGGTTGTTGCAGGCTGCGGGGTTCTCTCAGTTTATTTTATTATAATACTTTGAGGTTTTATATGTTTTTTTTTTATCCTGTAGGAAGTAAATATTTATCCTAACATTTCATCCTCCTTGTTTTTTTTGGCACTTTTAGAACATCATAAAATGCATCAAATCATCTAATTTAGTTAATTTTGTGCTGTTATATACACTATATAATTTTAGTGCAGAGGTGCTCTTCCAACGTGAGATTGCTGTGTCGTGCACAAGTTTAATTTTGTTTAATGGCAGGCAAATTTTGAAAACTAAGAGTGAATTCTTGGATGTAAAACCCTGCCCCTTCAAAAAATCTCCACGCTCAACTTCATAAGGCAGTGCTGAAAGCCTGGGTGGCTCTGCTGTTTTCTTCTGTGGTGTTCTAGTAATACAAAAGTGTATTGATTGATTACAGTTGCCAGATACGACCACTGTACAGGAGTGCTCTGGTTTAAAATTTCAGGTGTAAGCAGATTTTTGCCCATACTGCTCATGTCCCCCCCAGCTTTGTCCCTCGTCCACCCCCTCCCAGCCAGCATCCTTGCCTGCTCCCTCACGTGATAAATAACCCTGTCTCATCAAGGTCAGTTGGAAAGGCCCTTTTTACATATCTCATAAATTTCAGCCAGGTGCCACCGATGTGAGATTAATGTAATGGCACTCCAGCAAGCACTCAGGCTTGTCTTAATTATGCTAAGGTTGCCGGTTCACCGTTTCTCTTCATCTGTCTCTCGCTTTAGGGAACACTAAACACTATGTCATTAGATTGTCTGTTCCACAACATTGGCCCTTTGCATTTACAAAGTCATCAGATGGCTTATGACCTAGCTTTTCTAAGATATTAAATTAAATAAATAGTGAAAACAAAAAATTAAGCAGAAAAGGAGCCCGTTGGTGGAAGGAGGGCAGAAGGAGAGAGCCGAGAGGGTATAAATGCGTGTGCCTTCATGTCTGACTGCAAAGGAAAGGCTGCAAGCTTGGGGGCTTTTCCTGATTTATTTTTTTGCTTTTCCTTTGGAATTTAAAAATTCTCTACTGCATTGTTTGGGGAATCAGTTGAGCAGGGGCTCCCTGAGGCTCAAACCAACCTTGGATGTTTCTTCCCTGAGCTCTGGGAAGGGGACAGAGGATAGCAGGGTCCCTGAGCT